>JAVJGG010000204.1:0-15697 GCA_035590195.1 Aviceda cuculoides
GAGCTGGGGCTGTTCAGTCTGGAGAAGAGGAGGCTGAGGGGAGACCTCATAACTCTCTACAGCTACCTGAAGGGGGGGTGTAGAGAGGTGGGGGTCGGTCTTTTCTCCCAAGTAACGAGCGATAGGATGAGAGGAAATGGCCTCAAGCTGCACCAGGGGAGGTTTAGGTTGGATACTAGGGACAATTTCTTCACGGAAAGGGTTGTCAAGCATTAGAACAGGCTGCCCAGGGAAGTGGCGGAGACACCATCCCTGGAGGTATTTAAAAGATGTGTAGATGTGGCAATTAGGGACATGGTTTAGTGGTGGACTTGGCAAAGCTAGGTTAATGGCTGGACTTGATCTTAAAGGTCTTTTCCAACCTAAACAATGCTAAGATTCTATGATTCTGTAATTTGCGTGAAAAGGCAAAAGGCTGTTATGTGCAGCTCTCAAAGAGTTTTGCAGATTTTCAAAGTCCTTCACAACCTTCTGTACAAAATCTATTGCAAAAGTCAACACAATTAAAAATGGACAAATTACCACTTCTTTAATATTAGCTAAGAGCTGTAAGACTGTGAATGGTAATGTGAAGTGAGACACAAAATCAGAGAGGCCAAGAAAGCTAATGAGAAAATGAACTATTTCTGTCATCTCGTCTGAATGGTTTATTTGATACTAATGCCAGGCAACTGGGCATCCTGAAAGGGTGAAGTCACATCTTTTCTTTTTGCTCTAAGAAAAAGCTGCCATCACCTGGGACTCCAAGTTCAACCATGTCTCCACTGTTAGTTGGCTTTCCTTCTCATTGGAAGAAAATTGATATCGGGTCTTTGTTTGAAGCCAAGACACTGGGCAGACCTCCATTGGTCAGGTCTTTAGAGATGTTTACTGGGCTAATTTAGTGAAAGCTATGTTGCCCATTCACCCACAATGCAGTTTTATATACACAGAAGCACTGTGTGCAGAAACTCATGCAATTCTTCACAAAACTTAAGTAAGACTTAGTGACTTACAACGCCAAGGGCAGAACAGTAATAGATACTGATACTTAAAATGGAATCTTTATCTCCCATTCAAGGAACTCATATAGAGGAAGTAGAGCATGAATGTCAGTACTTCAGGGAGAGATGGGTAAATTCGGGCAGATATTATTTCAGTCATGACAATCAGGCTTATTTAATAAATAAATGGGGTCAGGATACATCAGCACTGGGAACAGAGAATGTGAAGAATGGAGAGACAAATCAATAAAGAAACATCAAGAGCTCTGGGGATTTTTATTATTAACTTAATTTTATTTTAGTTCCTGCAGGGCTTAATGTGAATTCAGACATCATTTCAAACAAACACCCCAGTGCTACTGGGCCATGCATTGCTTTTGTCATAGTTCTCAAACTGCAAACTTACCAGGCCACTAAGGTGAATGCTGGAAGCTTACACCTTACTCTTGGTTTTATTGGTATCAGTCCAGTCCATGCTTAGTGACTAACAATTCACTTCGTTAAAGCTACATATCCATCTGGAAAAAAACCACAAACCCCACAAAAACAAAACCTCCCAAATCTCTTTGTAACAACACAGAATTACAGGCTAGGGTTTTTAGAAGTAACAAGTGACTCAGGTTGCAAGATGCCTCTGATGTTCAGGTGGTGAATATACAGCATCTTCCACAAAGCAAGCATGCAACACTTCTGCCACAAATAATTAGTAAATTTTTCTGATCCCTATTCTGCATGCATTTATTGTCACTGTTATTTGTTTTTCCAGATGTCCTCATTTTATCTGGGATAGAGTTAATTTTCTTCTTAGTAGCTGGCACGGTGTGTTTTGGATTTAGTGCGAGCATAATGTTGGTAACACGCTGATGTTTTAGTTGTTGCTAAGTAGCACTTACCCCAGGTAAAGGATTTTTCGGTTTCCCATGCTCTGCCAGCAAGCAGGGGCACAAGAGGCTGGGAGGGAGCACGGCCAGGACAGCCGACCCAAATATGGACATTCCATACCATGGAATGTCATGGTCAGGATATAAACTGGGGGGAATTGGTCAGGAGGCACGCATCGGTCAGCGGGTGGGGAGCAATGGCATTGTTCATCACTTGCCTTTTCTTGGGTCTAATTTCTTTTTTTCTTTTAATTAGATTAATTTTCATTACAATTATTATTATATTTTTTATTATTATTGTTAGTATTATATTTTATCTTACCTTAGTTACTAAATCATTCTTATCTCAACCCACAAGTTACTTTTTTTTTCGATTCTCCTCCCCATCCCACTAGAAGGGGGGCAGTGAGCAAGTGGCTGCATGGTGCCTAGTTGCTGGTTGGGGTTAAACCATGACACCAGGCAGTCGTACACTTACTTTGCAATTAAAGTTGAGAAGGACACTGTTATTAAGGTGTTCTGTGAGAGGAAATGAAATGAACACTTATAGCATTTTCTGAAACATTTTAAAAAGTCTGGCACAGCTGACATGCTAATATTGCTTCTGATTATGGATCAGCCATGAATAAGCAACGTCTCAATGTCCTCTGGATCATCCTGCATGGTCTGGAGAGCACAGGCCAAATGGAAATACCTTGCTCCAAAACCACTTTAGTGCTGTAACACCAGCTCTTGTGCAAGTCCCCCAGGGCAAAGAGAGACGGTGAACTCTGTACATAACCTCCAGACCAGGGCTGCACCTACTGAGGAAGGCTACAAATAAAATGCCACAGCCCTTGATGCATTAGTGTTTCAGATTCACAATATTTTTGTAATAAGACTATTTTTTAAATTAATATACTATTTGCTGGAAAAAAATCAAGTTAAATTCCACTGTGAAAACTTTTTGCTGTAAGAGTTGAAATACGTGAACAGTGAAAAAGAAGTTAAACCTCATCGCTAAATAAATAACGTGAGCTATTGCACTGCCTGCATTCTTGATTTTCCACTGAAATAACTTAAGACACCATTCAAAAACTAATAATTTGATGACACCACCACAAAAATTTGGATGCTGAACTTGATTTGTTACAATCTGAGCACAAAGTGAAGAACTAGGGTCCAAAATGACTGTGAAAAGTGGTAGTAAATTTCATACATGCTGTTGATTTGTTTATCTTGCAAAACTTATGCAACATCATCATTACGGAGTCTGAGACTCTCTCAAGGCAATAGTCCTGCAAACTGCACTTCTGGAGTCCAATGACAAATGGACGACCAGGAGAAGAAGTCACTGAAGTGCCTGTGCAGTCTTGTTCTGAATACATGGCGTGAAATTGGATATGGTGCTGGCTATTCTTTGTCTTTCCTGAGCTCTCCTTCATTAAAAACACATTTTAGAGCAACAAACAAGGAGAGCTGTGGCTACTGAACAGTTAAAAAAAAAGCCTCATCCCAACCCCTCGGTTGTTGAAAGAAGTATATATGCATCTTCTAAAATACTGGTGGGTGCTGGAGTTTATTTTCTTCGCATACTATTTGTTTATGCACAGTCTTGATAAGAAGGAAAGATGATGTTTCTGTCATCATGGCAGGCACAGAATCTTTCTGAGACCTTGGACAAGTTACTGAAGTTCTTTGGCTCTATTTCTTTTCTGACAAACATATTCCATATATAGCAATACATGATAGGATTAACTAAATAATGGTTTCAATATTAAGTTTCCGGGAGAAAATCCTCTTTTAAGAATGTACAGGCATATAGCAAAGTGGTTTAGAAAATGAATATGATAGTGATATATTTCAAGCAAGGACCCAAGTTTTATTTAAAGAACCTGAACATTATTTTAAAGCTAATATATTCAAATGATGTTTGCAAAATGCTCTGAATACTATGGTCTTCATTATCAATAATCCATTTCTTGGACTTCTGGCTCCACGCGTACGAAATCCTTCATATTCACACTTTTCGATAGGCACACTGCCCAAAATCTAGAAAAAAATCATTCCTGAAGAAGCCAAGAGAGGTTGTTTGGGTTTAGGTGTGTGTATGTGTGAGGTTATTTTTTCTAACGGGAGCATTTGACCACTATGCTTGAACAGACAAGAAAAAATGGTGTCTGGTTTTGGTAGCTAGTGGAGGAGCGACTGCTTCTCTGCCAAGTACCAAGAGGCCCTGGGATGTGGCAGGCACGTTCCCGTCACACCGGGGACCATTTTTCCACCGCAGAGCAGCTGAGCCCCATCCTCTGGGGCTCCCCCATTCCTTTTTCGGCACAAAATGTTCTTCGTTGACTTTGGGTTGGACAAACGCATTCCTGTACTTTGATTTACTGCAGTTGACTTTGCTGAGCTGAAATTTCTAAATGTGCATTTTTATATGAAGCAGACGGCTCCTGCACCATGTGTGGATAAAAATGGTAATTAAAGAGCAAAGTTGTCTATTACTGGCATTTATCTTCTTAAACAGTCTT
This sequence comes from Aviceda cuculoides, assembly GCA_035590195.1. Taxonomy (NCBI): domain Eukaryota; kingdom Metazoa; phylum Chordata; class Aves; order Accipitriformes; family Accipitridae; genus Aviceda; species Aviceda cuculoides. The sequence continues at coordinate 4,378 of JAVJGG010000204.1, forward strand.
CTGAATATTGTCTGCTTTCTCACACCGGCCGAGTGGCAAAGGCTACTATCACTGGCAAATGAACATCTTTCTAGCAAAGGTAATGTCACGCTTAAATAAGGTTTCTAAGTCCCTTTGAAGGTTTTAAAGATTTTGAAAACCTAGAAAATCTTTTAAAGAAATGGATTAAGAGACTGTCCTGATTATTCAGGATTCATAAAATATCACAGTTAAAGTTACATTCCAAGAAATTTTGGCATATAATCTTAAATCAAATCACATGGCAGAATAATAGCCTGATAATCTTGGGTTTACATGTAATTCGTGAGATAATTACAGTGTAGTGCTTTGGGTTTGGTGCTTTTTGGGTCTGGGTTTTTTTTGCCTGATGATAGCTATTTCTGTCTTCCTCAGCCTAGATCTTTTAGTGGGTGTGGACTTCTCTGTTACAGAAACTAAGGAATACTATTTATGTCTTACTAGCTGCAGAATCCCTCATATGGATGATAGCTGGGCTGGAATATGAGTAAATTACATCATGTTTTGAGAGCTTGATGAATTTACTGAAAGCTGAAAAATGCAGAGGTTTAAAAATATGACTTTTACCTCCACTCATTAATTTCTTCAGTATATTTTCCACAATACAGATGAGCTAGGCACAAAACCAGAACTTAGGAACTTTGTTTATTATAATTCATTTTTCATCAATCAAATGCTATTTCCATAGTCTCATAAAAATTCAGTCAATGAACATTCATTTTTTTTCACTATATTCTTCAACCTCATGCAGCCTTATGGAGGTATATTATTAAATGTAAACATTTTTTTTCAAAACTCAAATATCTGCTGAAATTTTTTTAAAACCTGTTAGCATATGGGAAAATGGTTCTCCGTTATAAAAAATGGCTGAACTACTTCTTCTCCAACCCCCATGAGGCCATTTCCTTTCAAACAGAGCAGAAGCTTGGTATATTTTAAAAGAAAAAGTTGCATAATATTAGAAGCCACTGAAAAGTGATTATTGGAATGAGAACATATATGAAACCTTAACTACAGATGTTGCTGCTGATCCTGTGTAGGAAATCACATGGAACTGATGAATCAGAGGAAAAAAAAAAAAAAATTAACCTGCTCCTTATCAATGAAAACAGATTGCAAAATATGCATCTACATTTCTCGTTAGTTTTGTTCATAGCACTGAACATTTTTCAGTGAGCATGTATGCTCACATATGTAACATGTGAAACTCTAAATCTGTGCCTGAATCCTACCGGGCGTGCACACACACAGTGTGTGTAAAAGTAAAAAAGGAAGGAATTTTCTAGACACACTGTCCCTTTTCAGTATCAGCAAACAGTATCAAATGCTTTGGGCCATCTCTTTACGTAGCTATCTATAAGAAAGAACATTATCAGGCTTGACCTTGATGGTCCTCTTTCTACTCCAAGACTGAGCTGGTCACCACTAAAGAGTCGAGCTTGGCAGGCACCAGACACAGATGATCTGCTTTGAATTTTTTTTAGCAGTGGCATCTGGGTCTTGTGTTGCCTTCCTGGCTGATTCTGCTTTCAGCTGTTATGACAAATGGTTATGGGTTGCTGAGAGTTTGTATCACGTGAAGAACACATTTTCAGATTTCTCTCTGTACATTTTGCTATAACGTTTTCAAATAAGGGGATTTCTGTAGATGTTCTAGAATAACCACATCAGACAGCTGGTTTCCGTTCCCTCCCTTACCTGACTATATTACTGTTTTCTGCAAGAGTATTCATGCTGGCTGCTCTCAGTTGTTTCTCTAGTAACATTTTTCATTTCCTCTAAATTTCTTCTTGAATTAACAAGTCTGGACACTAACATAATTTGGCCTGTATTTACTTGTAGGCAGGGTTGGGTTTTTTTGTTTTGTATTTTGGTTTGGATTTATTTTTCCCGTATGTGTATAACACTAGTTCAGAAAATTATTTGAAAATAAACATAAACAAAAATTACCTCTAGTTTAAAATGTCCTTCTTAAAATGTGTATATCTTTCTTCTACTGGATAAAAATATTTTTGATAAACAATGGAAAATGAATTCCAATAATACATAAAGGATGTGGTTTCCCCCCATGTACCTGACACCGTCGATAGACAGTTCCCACTACTAGTAGTGTTGTTATTCAGATCCCACTATTCGTAGTGCATGCACACAGAATATCAGGGCCATCTGATACCACAAATGACACCAGCAAGGCCTCTATATGTATTTTATTCGGTTTCATACTTACTGCAAGAAAAATTTAGACTTCCAAAGTGTGATTTTTGATATGCCTCTGCCTGGGTGCTGAAAATCACGGTTCGGGAGTCCAAAGCGTACCTAAAAGGCTGAGTTAAAATTGACAACTGGAACCAAAGTTATTTAAGCCAAAATAGGCTGCTAGGACATCAATAGTTAATTACAGAAGAGACCTGAGTGCTAAGGGCTATATCCTTTTTAAGGAAAAAAGGATGTCTGTAATGAAAGCTTACCATCACTGACAGTGCAGCGTGCCAAAAATTATGACAGCTATGAAATCCCTTATCAAGAACCGGAGGAAGCTGTCATCTTCCCATGCACTTGTCGGTGTCTCCGGAGTTGCCATGGCTCAGGTTTTGCAGCAGCCTGCCTTCTCCTCTGTGGTGGCTTGGCCCCAACTGGCAGCCAAACTCCCACCCAGGCACTCGCTCACTGGCTGCCCTCGGAAGGTTTGCGGGGGGGAATAGAAAGAGCAGGAGCAAGAAAGCGCAGGGATCGAGATAAAAACCAGGAGATCAATTACCTGGGTTTTGGAAATTGATTGAATTTCTTGATAATTAATATATGTATTTAATTACTTATTTGGGTGTGGGGGAAAATAGATACAACTATTAAAACATAGGGAAAACACCTTTCCTCCCCCTTTCCCGGGCTCAGCTTCACTCCTTCACTCCAGACTCTTCTCCTTCCCTCTTGTTGTCGTGGCAGGTTACTCAGTCCCTGCAGGGAGGCAATACAGGGGTCAGTACATTCCAGTTTCTCTCTTCCACTCCTCATACTTTTCCTCTGCTCTGGCAAGGGCTTTCCAGGGCTGGCAGTTCCTTCAGGAATATCCATCCGTTCTGGTGCAAGTCCTCCACAGACGGCGAGGAATACCTGCTCCACCACGGGCCACCATCTCCACCTCCTCCTCCTCCTCTGACCTTCGTGTTCCCTCTCCTCTTCGTCACTCCTTTTTGTTCCCTTCCCTTCCCGTGGTACTTTCTGCCCTCAATTATGTTTTTGCAGAGGTGGCGTCACCTTGGCAGACGGACTCAGCTGTGTCCTGTGGTGGGCCCATTTCGAAGCGAGCTGGAACCATTCGTGTCCAGCGAAGGACAGTCCCTGGCCTCTTCTCCCAGTGGCCATCCCTGCAGCCCCATTACGGGGTCGCCCCTGTACCCAGTACACCCTCCAAACCCCTTTTTCCCCCCTATGTTCACGCCATGAAGAAGACAGGCACAGCGATCTGGTTACCATTAACTTTTATCTGCACATCAATATATTTTTTATAATAATTCTGTTTATTCTTCAGTGGGAGTTACCATGTATCTTTTTTTCCCCTCTGAATGGAGAATCCTTTTTTCTTTTAATTCAAGTGCCCTCACAAAGAAGCAGCATGGTTGGTGATACTGAAGGTTCAGGTCTAGTTGAAGTGGTGGGATATACATACAGCTTTGAAAAACGGATCCCTTATAGAACTGTTTAAATCAGATATTCATAACCTACTTTTGAAAACCTTGGGAATCTGACAGTATTAAAGGTAACAGCCAAACAGTATGTCTCAAATGTAATTGTGTGACTACAGAAGTATTTGTGAGTATCCTCTTGGATAAATAGTTCATCAGTACTAGTTCTGCCTTTGTTTAGCTAGTTAGTAAAGGTTCTAGATGAATTAAATTTATTTTAGTAAAATAGATTTCATTAATATTATTACTTTCTATAATAATTTTTACATTTCAAGGAAATATTAGGTAATTATATATATGAGATATTGCTTTATATGTAGATATATATATTTCTATAAATTGTATCTATATAAATTGTTCCTTCCAGGCAGCTTATTAAATTGTTACTCCTTTCATTGAGTTTAATTTTTGCAAGTAAATATGTAGAAATTGACCATATGTAATGAGGGAATGATCACACTATGTAATGTGCTGGCTCTGCTGCCCTAGTTAGATACAACCCCCCCAGTTCCCTGCTAACTGTCACAGGGCTTATGGGAAGTAACTCAGGAAACCTCTTTCTCTTGCATTTTTAAATGTTGCACCCGTTGTCTCTGAATAAAAGACTATACATGTCAAAGCATGTAACATAAGGTAATGCAGTGAATTATACTGCTATGCCACCTACAGCCACATGTATGCATTTCTGTCAGAAAAGTTATTTCCTTAAGTAAAAATAATTACACAGAAAGCAATCTAATTTAAACATGCAGTTGTTTCTCCTATGTGTGTTCCCTGTTTTCCATGCAAATATAGCACTGCTCAAACCATACTGAGCTCTCAATGGTTTATAAAGGAAAATGCATTGATTGATTAGCTTTTCAATCACAAAGACCTGAAAGAAAAAAAGCTAAATATACTACAGGCAGGTTAGACATTGTTTCTGTGCATTGAATAATGTTTTAAGACTCTGATGTTGCTGTCTTAAAATTGGCTAGTTTTCTAGTCCTCATTTACCCTGTATATAAGGTTGATAGAAATAATATTTTTAAAACTACAAACATGTATATCCTGTGTGCCGTGCACACTTTCAATGAAACCATGCTGTCTAAATATTTGGAGTAGTTGATATATCAGTGTTTTTTATGTTTACCATCCTTTCCCTGTTGGATATAACATTGAATGTTATGTAAATGATTTACTATAGCAATTTTGTAGCTGACGACTTTTAAGACATTTTCTCTTCTTAAAATATAATTGCCCGAAGGAAACTGCAGTCCGGAATAATATAAACTAAAAGTACTGTTCCTTATAATTTCACAAAGATGGTCAGTTTTTACCTAGCAACAAGACAGAGCTCTAACCATCCTAGCATTACTGCCTGTTGTGATTCTCATGAGCTGCTGCTAGTGCTGTAATTTCTCTTCCTCAAATGCCCTGCAAAACTCTCTCAGTCTTCAAAGTACAGTTCCTTAAAAAAACATTGGTTTCCCTTTACAGAAAATGTGTCTCTGAATATGAAATGTTTAAAATTTTGCAAGCAGTGGTATTTACAGAAGCACAATTTGTTAGCTGGAATAGACTCAGTTTACAGCACTGTGAAGATGCAACCCTCAATGAAAGTTGGCTTGGAGTTTTGGATTTTCATTTTGTTAAAATTGCCAGGGTGTATTTTCATAGCACACTGTAAAAATATAAAATTCTTTCTCTCCTTCCCTTCCTGCTCCCCCTTCTCTCTCCTTGTCCCTCTCCCTACCACTTTTTGTCTCTTGTATTACAGTTCAGAGTACAGGGAAGTAGATAATAATCAAGTTGATAAAGAACTGCCTTTTTACCTCAATGGCATGGAGCATGAGAACATTTTTAATGCTCCCTGCTTACAATACAGAATTAGAATTGCTGTGTAAGGAAATGCTGAACCTGGACATCAAAGAGGGAAGGCTGATAGCTTTAGGGAAACGTCAGCGTACCAGTGGTGTACTTAAAAGAAGATTGGGTACCAGACCTGTGTCTAAGGTCTGGTCTGAAATCCAGACCAGACTGGTCCCAGCAAGCCCAGTCACTGGCTGGAAGGTGTCACTCGAGCTGGGAGCTGCAGCCAGACAAGAGTCAAACGTCAGCGCCGTTAGGGCTGTGCTGGAGCAGAGCAGACAGGGGAGCAGTGCTCAAGTATTGCTCAAGGCCATTTTGTACTGGGTATGGAAACTGTGTGGAGAGTTACTCTCACATCACTATGAATTCTCCCTGTTGAATAAAAATTTGCTGGGAACTTCTGCAAGCTTAAAGACATTCATAGAGTTTGGCTGGAACTGAAACAGAAAAGGCTTTGCATCAAATATGGCTTAAGAGTATGGAAAGAGTGAGGTAGTCATGCTCCTCTAAGACCCAGTTATTTTTTCAGCCACAGATACTTGAAAGCTTGTTGCTGGCACTGGATATTTGGGAAGTTGTTCAAAGGACACAGAAACATGTAGTCTTCCAAGAGTGAAAAAAAGACATGCTATGGAAATAGAAGGGAAGACAAAAGATTGCAAAGAAAAGAAAATAATCAGGTTCATTGGTGCATCTCTAAGGAAAGGGAACTGGAACAAAACAGAGGTGAGGACAAAAGAAGTGCCAACAGGTGTGATGCAGATGAAATAAATGCCCTTCGACCCTTGTATTTAAATCAGAAAAAAAAGGCATAGATGCTCCTCAATGGAGGAAGTGGAATGATCAGGCTTAGAGAGAAGACGTTAATGGGCCGTACTCTGGAGGTGAACAGCAAGTGGAGGACCACCGTGCTCTATCCTGGGGCCTGTCCTGTTTCAAACATTTTTAACAAGGACTCGGAGGCAAGGAGTCCTTATTCATCAGTTTTACAGACCACACTAAATTGGAAGGACCAGTTGATTTACTTGGAAGTGCGGGCTGCTGTTAAGGGAGACCTAGACAGGCCATGGGAATGGGCCAAAAGGAACTTTAAGCAATTCAACAAGGACAGACGGCAGAGACTGCCTGACAGCGCTGCAGGTTGGGCACCGAGGGGCTGGGAAGCCAATCTGCAAAAAAGGCCCTGGACCAGCAGGGCCCTGGAAGCTAAGATGCTAAATAAAACAGTCCGCTAAATAAAAAGAGTCAGGGAATAGGGACATTTCGCTCAAGAACAGAAATATTACATGACCAGGTATTCAGCAGTCATAGTCATGGGAGGAGCTTGGCAAGCAAGTCATTCAGAAGCACTAATAAAGCTATTTCCTTCCACCCGGATTTTAAGATAATGAAAAACCTGGAAAATTAAGTCATCCAGATATACCACCCTGTTTTACAAATAAAAGCTCACAGCTTCCTCTTTGAAGTTGAATAAAAGTTCAGTTTTGAAAAGCATTTTTGGACACAAAATCTTAGTATTAGAATTCAGACTCATTGAAATGAAATGTCTTTTACTCCAAAATATAAATTTTTTGTGATGCTGAATTTATAAACTGGTCTAGTCGCTTTATAAAAAGAACCTCCTGCAGAAGACATTAAAATCTTTCAGCAAATGATAGAGCATAGAGTGTGCCTGTGGAATGACATTTATAGCAAGATAAGATTAGGAACAGGAGGGACAATAGGTAGAAATTTTATTCCCATGGAATTAAATTATATATAGTGGTATTATTTTTTTCTCATCATGTTTCCTTCTTTCTTTGACTTAAATCATACTTTCTGGCTGCCTGTGGGTAAATTTGAAAACTCTTAAGCTCTGATTTTTTTTCTGTCATGTCAGGGAAAAAAATCTCATAGACTAACCTATCCTATTACAAAACCTTTGTCTGTCTTCAAAGTCCTTCATAACTTTCTCTTGGGCAAAGTTCAGAATCAATATTCTACTCTTGCTTTTCTTAGTCTATTAGATGACCTTGAGCCCACAAGCTAACATTTTATTGTTAATTTTGTCTTTCTGTTAGCTTCCATCATTCTGTGCTACCCTAATTCTGCTACCATTTCAAGTGCCTCTTCAAATTTTACTCAAGGTACTCCAAAAATTTCTCCAGTAGATCACCAAGATTCCTTTCTGGAATCCTGGATTCCTTTCCATCTTCATTTTCACTTGTACATATTCATCCAATTCCTGTCCTTTTCTGGGTCTGACTCCTGTGTCTGAGCTAAAATGTCCATGCAGGGTCAAGTCAAAATTCCTAAACTTCTTTCTAAGACACCTCTTCTGCCTCATTTCACAGATACTGTGAATACCACCGACATCTTGTCAATCCAAGATTACTGCTTAGATGTTATGCATGGATTCTTCAATCTCTAGAAACTGCTATTTTTCTGCATATCATTAATAAAATGTGTCTTTTCACTGCCATCGCTCTTGCCTTTTCAGGCCTTTATTATCTCACATTTCAATTTCTACTCTCTCTGCTCTGGCCTGGAAAAAATTAATTGTATTAGAGCAATAGACCAATTACCAGCCAGTCAATCAATGCCCAGCTTTGTTTCTTGCCTTTCAGATGTTCAAATAAGTATATTAGTGTGTTCCCTGTGTTTCCCTACAAGTGAGATTTTCCTTGTAAATACTCAGAGAATCACTTCACTGACTTCACTTCTATTCTCTCTCAATTTTTTCTTGCTATGTTATCTACGTAGACTGTTCAATGCTTACAATCACAGGCAGACTATATGATAAGATCCTCTCTGACAGTTTCATTTACTATACATTGCCATCATTTTATTTGTTTGCTATAGCCAATTGTTGCCTTTCCCTTCATGCTGGAATTGTAAGTTATCCCTTCTGCTCCTGAGGTTTTGGCAAATATCCGCACTGTGCCTAATACAGTCAATATTTTGGTAGGATTAATAATAAGTAACGGTACTATTGCTATTACTATTAATGACACTGTTGGGGTCTATGGTAAAGCTTTACAGAACTGGAGACAAATAATTTTCGGAACAGATTACTACATCGTGGCTTTGTTTTAGAAGAAATTAGAGTGTGTTCTTTTCTTACCCTGCCATAGAGCAGAAAAGAATTAGCTACATTTATCATAAGCTCCTATCTACAAACAACAGAAGGTGGAGAAAAGTAAAATAAGGGCTTAGATGGGGAAAAGGAAAAGGGAAGAGGGAGGAGAGAAAAGGAGAGAGAGGATCAGAGATATCTATTTTGATAAATTTTTCTGAAGTCTTCAGTCATTGACAACTGCATTTGATCCCTTACCTTTGATTACATTATTAATTCTTAGAAGGCATATTTGAACTCAAAAGGAGAAAACCAGAAGTGCCATCCTGAGTATTTTTTTCCTGAAGTTCAGTTTCATTTTAGCAAACACCACGTTTTTTTCAATTTATGTTCTGCTTCTCCAACTCTTAACGAAAACAAAATAACAATCTGCATTGAGAATGAATGACTCATTATCTTGAATTAAAAAACCCCAAATTTCTACTCTCTGAATGCAGCACAAATTACAAGGGTTTTTTCTAGCTCCCTCTGAATATGGTTTCATGGATCATCCACAGCAAGCTTTCCAATGATAACTACTGAAAAGGATTTCTTTCTTTCATGGCTTTGGGGATGAGCCTCACTTTCTTATCCATATTCCATCATTCCAGCATGAATGTCTTATGTCAGGATGGCCATTCTGAAAACATGTGCTGATTGACTTAGCCCAAAGTGTATTTTAATAAAGGTAGAATCATGTATTGTAACATTCTTCATTGTGTTCACTGTCATTTAATGTGTAGATTCTCTGATATTCATGCTTTTTTTCCCGTGATGAAATATTTTGATATAGAGTAAAGCTTTGTTGTTTAACTGCTGCATGTAGGCAATGTCAAGGGAATGAAATTGAAAAATAAGTATTCTGTTACAAGACAGCTCTGAAACTAAAATGCCCTTTTGTCAGGGGACATATTAGTAAATCAGTATATCTACTGGATATCCTTCAGGGACAGAACAAGATATTGATGCTCTCCTAGGAATTATATGAATTCTCTAAATAGTCTACCGTTATGTATTTAAATATGGTTAAAATGAGGGGACAAAAAACCAACTTAAAACACAGAAGAACTCACTGCAACCATAGCAATGTCATGCGATTTGCCTTAACAGATCGTATTACAAATACATGCCAAGAAAAATCTGTTGCTAATATGAGAAACACCCTTGAAAAGTGAGATTAGGAAAAAAAAAAAAAAAAGGGAATATAAAAGCACCCTTTCTTTCTGCTTGTCCTAAGATGCTGATCTGTTGGGTTTGGCCAACAAACACCGCTTTCCCTGTCTGTTGAAACGGGAGGCTGAGCTCCAGCGGGGAAGTGAGAGGAGAAGAACTCCTCAGCCTGCCACTAGCAGTGACGGAGTGATAATATCAAACTGGGCAGAAAATGGAACGCCACGTTATTTCCGAAGGAAGCACAACAGCTGCGCGGAGAGAGCCTCAGGTGTTCTCGGGTGAAGCAGGCAAAGCGAGGGCATGGGCAGGATTACATAAAAACCTTCCGAGGGGTGACATTAATTCCGGTGAAGCAGAAGGGTAGGGGATCCTCTTGGGAAGTCCTGTATCACTGAGCCCTTCGCACAGGGGTCTCCGAGTGGGGAATGCAGATGGAGACTCATGGCTCGCCTGATTGCACAGTGGAAGTTTGAAACCAGTACAGCGAGAGAATGAGGATGAGCAGGACTTCATCCCTGGTGTTGATGGGTGGCAGAAAGCTTACAGTAAGGTGTGAATCGGGGCTGATGGGTTTTGCTGCGCACCTACAGTACGTCAAGCTTTTGTAGAGGTATCGGGTCGTGCTGTCCTTAGGGAGAAAACAGACCTCTTGGGTAAGAGCATGAAACAAGTATCCCAGTCTCTGTTCTTCTTGAATTAGGGCTTTTATTTCTTTTTAAAGTCAAGATGTTTGCATGTGCTTCCATGCTGTTATACCGTATTTCCAGGAGCAGTATTTTAGAGGAATTTCAGTTGAGAAAACCAAACAGTAACAAAGCCTTCAACATGTGCACAGAACTTGCTGTGTCACAAGGGCCGTTAAGGCTTTTGTGAAAATGAGGAAATTAAATCCACTTACCTTTTGCAAAGGGAAGCTACTATGGGAGATATTTAAGGTGGCTTAAATCATCTGGCTTTTTCAGTGGCTGTCAACAGCAAAGGCATTAAGGCTTCATTTGCAAGCTTTATCTTTAATGTAAAATGGCAGCAATTGACATTTAAAATTCTCTGGTACAATACCCTGTATGGTACAGGCAGAAGCCACAAGAATCTTACGTTGAATGAAAACTTCTTTCTTTCAGCTGTCCAAAACTAAAAAGGGTCTGATATAAGAAATGCATGCATTCTCTTGGCTTGAATTTCAAGAGATGAGCTGCTCGGGGGTTAGGTATTTATATTTTTTGATAGTGTTTGGTGAGATAAAAGGGAGTTGAACACAGGGTAAGATTAATTCTCCCTCTCTAGATTATAATTTCTGGGTGCTCTCTGTCCCAGTTTATTATTCAGTACAGGATTTTCTTACGGTGCAGAGACCTTGTAGCAAAAAGTTTCTAAACTGCTTGCAGATTAATGATTTTATTTTCTTTTATATCCTTAGATTTGAATCAGTACTTTTTCCAGTGTGAGCTGTCAGTTGAGCCAAAGAATATCTAGGCAAATGAGTGTGGGGTTTTTTTTGGGG
>JAVJGG010000205.1:0-15644 GCA_035590195.1 Aviceda cuculoides
AGCTGAGGGCCGGCAGCTGAGGGCCGGCAGCTGAGGGCCGGCAGCTGAGGGCCGGCAGCTGAGGGCCGGCGCCGGGGTGAGCACCATGCAGCCGCCCAGGTTGTGTCAGGCGCTGCTTAAACTGGGGCTGTGCTAACTTCGCGTGAAGGGCGTTCAGTAGGGCTCCCCAGCTGATAGCCCTCCTGCAGCACCTCGGTCCCTTGATGTCGCACCTCAGCCGTCGCCGGGATGGGGGTGATAGGGGCACATGAGACAGAGGTGTCTCCCTGCGCCCTAAGAGCTGTTTGCGGGTTGCTTGCCTCAGGCTGAGGGGGAGGCTGAGCCCCTTGCTGGAGGAGCACATCCCCACGACAGGGATGGTGGCCTGGGCTGGTCCCCCTGGCCAGGGCCTTCTGACCCTGTGTGCTGATACGGCGAGACAGCTTGAGAAACTGCGGCGTGGCTGGCTTGTGAGAGTGGGGAGAACCTGTTTTCTGCTCCAGATGGGACAAATGCGGCTTTCACTTCAAGGGAGAGTGAGCTGTGGCTTAGGAATAGTTTAGGATGAAGTGAGTTTAAAACCAGAACTTTATTTTGAATGTTGGGAGAGGGTTTTTTTAAAGCGTTTTGAATGTTGCAGAAGAGAAACAGTGACTTTTTAATGAGTGACATAATGATCAAATTGTCCCTCTGTCCTGAGGGAGGTGCTGAGGGCATTTCAGAATAAAATGCACGATTGTAACTACGTGGTAGGTAGCCAGTAATCTCACATCAGAAACTGGCTTTAACATTTTTGCAGACAAGTGTACGCTGTTCTGCTGAAGAGGTTGCAGTGCAGTGGAAAAAACCAGACTTGCCTGGGAGGCTTTGCTGCTTCCTCTGACGTGGAGAGTATCTTCAGATGTGTTTGCTCTGGGCGTCTCTCCCATGGCAGAGTCCCCTGCTCTCTGCAGCCTGGTATTTTTTGCTCCATTTAACTAAGGGCAGGCAAGGTAATTGGTTTTCCTCTTTAATGTTCATCCTGTTTTGTGTCAGCGCCATCAGCCGTCCCTGGCAGGATGCAATGTGTTTTCACGTGTGTTTTCACTTGGATCATGAAACCCTTATATAACCCAGTGCTTATCTCTTACCTTTTGGGTTCGGTTTTCCCTAGTGGTTTCTAGTCAGAGAGATGTCTTCATCTTGTCACAGGAGGCTTCAGGCAGAAGTTCTGTATTTTGTTTTTGCTGTTCGCTCTCGTGAGTGGAAGGCTTTCACCTCACAGCTGTAAGGCAGGTCACCTTTCCGCTGTTTACCTCTCCCCAAGGCCTGGTGGGGGCCATCGCGTGGTGGCAGGACCTTGAGGGAAGAAGAAGTACTGCATGTGCCACCAGGTGACCGCTAGCCTGGTAAATCTTGCCCGCTGTGTCCTTGAGAACACGGCCAGCTGTTTCTTTACAGTGAGTGCTGGCGATGAGGTACTGTGTGGGGGAGGAGGAGGGTTGTTCTTTTTTCTTTTTTTTTTTCCTTGATCCGCATGAGGGGTTTTGCTCTGAAACAGGATGTGTAGTCTCATGAGTTTTTTGGTTTGTTTTGCTGACTTCGCATTTAGTAACTGTAACTTCACCACAAGTTGTGACTTTGGAGACCAGCAGTGTTTGGTATCTGAGAAGAACAGGGCCCAGAATAATGGAAGTGGGTATGTCCTTGTGGAGGTAGTCTTTACCAGCAGAGACCCTGTGGCCTGCTCAAAAAGCACAAAGGCTTTTTTTTTTTTTTTTGAGGAGGTGACAGAGTTACAAGGTGTGGTCATCTCTATTCATAAGGGGGAGTGCCACAGGGGTCTGCAGCTTTAGGGCTACCAACAGATACAGGCATAGCTTAAACCAATGTTCTGAGGTGAGGGCATGCGGGTTTCAAGCTCGAATCCCTGTGAAGGGCAGTGGGAATTTCTGCCTTGCTTGGAGCCTTTAAAAGGGGAGGTTTATTTTGCTCGGTGGGGTGCTCCAGTTCAACTTCTGGGTGCTAGCAGGCAGACCTGAGGGTCTTGGCTGAAGCTGACTGTGGAAGATCTCAGCCTCTTTTTCGCTCTGAGCTCAAATCAAGCCAGGAGCGTATCTTGGTGGATCTCCCATCTTCTCAGAGCTGATAAGGCTTTTTGTTTTCACAGTAGCATTTGTCCGTTAATCCCATCTCCTTCAAAACCACACCCTAGGCACAGCCAAGTGCTGAGGAAGCACTCGCGCCACCCGTGGCAGTTACTGGGTGGGAAGGGCAGGTTTAGCCCTGCGGGGGGGTTGGGGCGGAGACCTGGGCAGGAGCAAACCGCCAACTGCCCCAGGCTGGTCAGAGCTGCTTCTGGCCGGCTCCGAAAGCGGTGCTGCCACCCGGGGTGATGGGAAGAGCCCGAGTGGCCCCCCCGAGGCCCCCTGCCAGGGGAGAAGGAGGGCAGCACCTCACCCAGAAGGGGCTGGCTGCTGAGGAGCCTGTGGCCTGGGTAGCAGCCCTGGGGACAGCAGCCTGCTGTGCCGGGAGCACCAAGGCACAATAGGCAGGACACCCTCCGAGCCACCCTCACCTCGGGGGGTGGATTGGGATGGACTGGGTGTAATCTGTGGTGAAAATGGGGGAAGTGGAGAGGGGGACAGAGGGCGTTCGTGTTTGGCTTAGGCTGGGGAAGGTGGAGAAAGGTGTTTACTTTTTTGTTCTTCGGTGTTCTTCCCCCCCCCCCCAGTACCTGAATCAGTGAAATGAAGTTTGTCTTAACTGGTGATAAATCAGCTTGGATTGCCCTGAGATGAGACTGTTTTGCCTGTGACGGTAGCTGTTGGAAAATGTGTGTTACACCCAGCCCTGTCACGGCCTGGAACTGGAGTAATGAGAACAACTCTGGAAGAAGCCATGATCCTGGTCCTGGGAATATGTGGTGGTGGAAGTGGCACAGCCAGTGTGTGTCCAGGGGTGAGTGCAGGCAGTGTATGAACAGCTGGAGAAAGCAGGGGCCTGGGAAGATCGTTGCTGGGTGGGAAGGTGACTGGGAAGAGATAGACAGGTGCTTCATCCAAGCCTGTGCCCGGTGGCCTGGTGTAGTGCTGTCTCCACATGTGGGTTCCAAATGCACAGGTTGGGGAGCTGCAGAGGTGCTGGCTGTGAAACATGGGGAGAAAGGCATGCTGCTGTGATGCTGCCGTGTGCTGGGGCTTGCAGTGTGCTGCAAATGGGGCTTCAGAGAGACCGGGACTGCTTAGCAGAGCGGGGGAGTCAGGCTGATGATTTTTGTTGCAGTAACGGGCATTAACCAAGTGCTCAGGGTGAAGGAGAGACCCTTGGTCAGAAGTGAGCAATAGCACTGAATTGGCAGGATGGAAAGCTGTGTGCCAGGTAGGCCAAGCTGCAGTTGCAGGAGCAGCAAGTTATCTTAAAATGATTACCTCAGAGGGGGACCCTGGCACCTGTGGGGAGAAACAGAGGACTGATGGCAGAGTGAAAACAAAGCCCTTTCAGGCAGCCTGAATTGCAAGGTTAAGTAGATCTGTGGAGATGGGAGTGCTGCTCCCCAGAGTGTGAGCGCTCTCTTGACAGTCCTTTGTTCAGAATTAAACTACAGAAATGCTGAACACTTGCAGTAACTGGTGTCCCTGCAGTGGCCGTGGCAGTGCTGGTAAGCCAGAGCAAATGGGATACAGCTTTTGTCTCGGAAGAGCAGAGTTCTGGGGCATTTGAGCTCTATGCTACTTGCAAGTACTGCCCTGCACAAGAGAGGAAGGCTTTAGGATCTGCTAGTGAAGGGCAGTGTGGAGCAATGACCCGATCCTGCTGAACCCACAGAGGGACTGGGAAGAAGCAGGTAATCGACTGCCATTGCTTGGACTGCTGGATTGTGTTTACAGGCAAGGAAGAAGGGACCCTGAAAAAGTGGAGATCACTGATGCCTGAAAGCTCCAGCATCTGAGCACAGTAACTACTGCCCCTCTGGTATCACCTGATAAGTTGGTGGGGTGTCAAGGAGTGACTTAAATGTATTGTACTGGAGGGAGCATGCCAGAAGACAGGCGGGAGATTAGTGGCATGGCCAAGGATAATGCTGGGAGTTCAGTAGTATGGTCGACCTTGGAAAAAGTTTTAGAAGGGGTTGGAAAGTATGTGTTAATATTGTTGCAGTGTTAATCCTGATAATTTTATCTGCTGGGGAAGTGGGGGGTTTGTGATATGTGTTACGTTCACACTGGTGAGATGTTAACTACACTAGTCTGGTCTGCAGGGACAAGGGATGGAGTTTATAATGAATATACATTAAGATTGTGATGATGTTAAAGGTACAGTTTATATAAGGGTGAAACAATTCTTAATAAATTTTTCAATGAGGTGAAGGGTGGAATGTAAAGGACACAAATTGCAGGGGATATCAGGGGATGGCAGTGGTGACCTGTGTGGAGACCATGAACTGCTCAGTGCTAGCCAGAACCAGCTACCTTGGACACCAATGTAAACACTGTATCATGCCAAAATTTAAGCCCACAGTGCCCTGGCTCAGACATACTGTTGGAAACACAGGTGCACAATTTGAAGGAGATCAATGCTGAAAGGGCTTACTTCTGAGGGGACTGCAGCTGGTGGATGAGCCTGGAGCAAGGAGACCCCTGAAGGCACTGTGGCCACTAGGTGACCTATGCTGGAGAAGGTATACCACTGAAAAGACAGCAGTCGAAACCTTTGGCTCTTCCTGCACCATGGCAAACCTTGTACCTTTACCATTCCATAAAAATGGGTATTTGGTCTCAGCAGAGCTGTTTCACCTCAGCCTGGGGATTGCTGAGGGTTTTATGGGTTGCTTCCTTCAGGAAGCTGCAAAACAAATGTTCTTGGATTATGTGTTCATGAATTGAAAGTGGAAATTTTGGGAAGAAGGTCCTAAGGTGCCTCTTTTCTTGAACAAAGTTTTTACTATTTTCCCATGAAACCCAGTGTACAACTTTATGATTATGTGTTTGGTTACCTGCCCAGTAGGAGGAAACAGAAAGGTGGCACAGCCACAAAAGCAAATACTTCCTTATTTCACTTGGTGTTGTTAAAGGAGCCTTGATTGTTTTGATGGCTTGAGTTTGGGCGTCAGGTGGAAAGGAGGTTTGGGGATCAATTCCTTGAGACCTACTCTGCATGTTCCCTGTGCCAGATATGCTCCAGAATGGGTGTCCATGCCTGTAGGGGTGTGTGGGGAACTCAGGTGTCCAGCTCTGCTGTCACTGGGACTCGTGTCTCTGCACCATGCCTTCTGGGGCTGGGATCTGCCAAAGGTGGACAGGCCAAAGGGGTTGGTGGGCTCGGACCCAGCTGCTCCGCCATGGGCTTGAGCAAGCCCCTGATACTGCAGTGCTGTGGGAGGGCTCGGGACCCCCAGCTGCAGCCCTGGGGCTGTGGGGCCAGGGCAGTGGTGGGAGGGGGTGGCTGGGTTGAAGGGGGCTGCTGGAGGAGGTGGTTGGAACCAGATGGGCCGTTGTACCTGACCACCTGTCCTGGGCTGGGTGCCCTGGGCTCAGAGCATTTGGTGCCACCAGGGAATTGGCCCTCGAGGGTGGCAGGGCCGGCGGGGAGGCCGGCAGTTTGGGTGCAGAACCGAGGGGCTGAGCCTCCCCTGCGGGGGGGCACACATCCAGGTCGTGTGGTGTCTGAAATGCCCCCCAGCACTGCTGGGGGCCGGTGGCCAGCGCGGAGGGGGCAAGGTGGGTCTCCTCTGAGGGCTGGCTGCCCTCTGGTGCCCGCAGGGGAAAGTGCTGAGTGGCTTTGCTGTCCCAGGGAGGATTCGTGTCCCCAGGGTGCAGGTGTCTGCGGGCGACCCGTGCATACTTCACCTTTGTTCATAGGAGAGAGGGTGCAGGAAGTCTAGAGAACCTAAAAAGAGCAAGTCGGGCCTGAACCAAGGGCAGCTCCGACCATGGGTGTAATGGATCATGCTGAAGGCTGCTGTCTTGTTCAGCCCAAATCTCCCTTGGCAGTGATGGGAGCTTAGAAGTTGGCCCTAAGGTGGGTACCTAAAGTTAGAGGAGATGATTCCCCAGTAGAGAGACTTCAGCAGCTGCCTATGACTTAGGAGAAAAGGCCAAGGACAGCTGTGCAGAGTGCATCTGAAATACAAAGCACATCTTAAAAACAGAACAGCAAGTAAATTCTCATTTCTTTTGTTTGGCTGCAATAGGTTAACATCTATTAATTCTGTACAGAAGCACTAAAAATACTTGTACTGCATTCCTCTGCCACATTTTGTTTCTGGCCCAGGGGCTTGTATATTACCATCTTTTGGAAGTTTTAGTCTGAGAAAAATTTAACAGTTTTATCTGCAACAAGCAGCATATCAAACTCAAAAATAACAGAGCTAGTAAAGAACAAACTCGGTTCCTAAAGTCAAATAGTATTGGGGGTCCAGCATCCTGTCTCACTTCTAACCATAATGTCTACACAGCAGCATAAACACTCACGCTTTCAAAACAAAAGATCTTCTTTGTCAGGCAGGAATCTTTTATTTCATTGTTGCATTTAAAGATCAGTTTTCTCAAATATAGCCACTTGAATGAAATGGAAGGTGCAAGTTCTGAGTTTTTTGTTTGATTGGGGTTTTTTTTGTTTGTTTGTTTTTTGCTTGTTAACAATTTTCCATATAAGGATAGAATTTTCCAACTAGCAATAATTTGAAGCACATGTTGACATTGTGTTGTATCCAAAATCCACCATGCTGTTGTATTCTGACACGTAAGAGAAAGCTTGTATAAAAATACTGCCGAGCATGCACCTGTATGTTTTCTGCATATGGATTTTTTTCTTTTTTTAATAAAGGCATAAGTATTAAAAAGAACACAACCAAAAACCACACAAACCCTTTCTCAGTTTTGGCATGGTGAAACTCCTGGTTGTCTCACTCATCCTAAGTAAGTTAGTCTTTAGTTCACATTTCTCAGAGAATTTTCTCCAGTGCTCACAACTGCTAAATATCCTCCTTAGCCTGTTGTGTTGATGCAAGATAAAGTATAAATGTGAATGTGTAGTTCAAAGTCTCTCCCTGTTTTCTCCTTAATTCTGCATTTTGGCAGAGAATTATGAAAGCTCACATTTTATTCTTTAGAACAATTTTACTGTATCGTTCTTTCAAAAAAGAAACAGCAACAAAAAAATAATCGCTGAGTACACATCCTGTGACTTCATTGGCTGTAGGTGGAAAGATGCACTAAGAAATCTAGATAAATTAATAGGAAGAATATCAGACCAAGCTCTGCAGGAGGGCAGATATGACCATCTTCAGTATTCTGCATTGGAAGGGTACTCCTTGTGAGTTTTGCACCTGAAGGGAATAAGACTTAATTTCAGCCATAATTTTTTTTTATGTTAGATATATTCTAGGGACTTATATACATATATTTTAGAATATCTTATGTCATCTCAAATTATCAGTGTACGGATACAAATATTTGCACATTGTGTTGTTTTCCTGTTGGAATGAGTAAGAACAAGTACTAACACCACCTAAAGCTGTAATGTATCAGAGGTTCATTGTCCTGTCTCTCTCATAACCATAATGCTGAATCAAAAAATGCAGGTTTTCTTCACTCTTCATTTGAAAACAAAAGCTTCTTTCTTTTTAATTGCATAAAAAGACTAAGTTCTTTTTGTATTTGTCACAGGGTAAGGGAGCACCAGGCACTGTGACACTGCTAAGCTGAATTCACCGAGTGGGCTAATGGAGGAACAGCCTGTCAGGAAGAGTGTTACAGAGGCACGGGAGTCTTGGTACATATGAGCTATGGATGTGAAATTCATAGAAGAATAATACCTGGAAGTACTCACAAGGTGTAACATTCTGTGTCCCTCATCTACTATGCCAGTGAGTCAGTGTGGTCTCACCTGGGGGAAATGCAATACTGACCTGTCTTAGTGTCAGGCTCTGGGCAGTGGCTCAGCACTAACACCTACCATTACACCTTGTGTCCTCATAATTTTGGATACTATGTTTCCCCATAGTCTGTTTTATTGTGGGTTTTTAAAGCTAGATGTCAGCATAGGCTGGCAGCCAGATCAGTCTACACTATTACCATATAGCTTCCAGGTGTATGTACCAAGACTCCTTACACAATTCTTGTTTGCACTGGCTGGTCAGCCATGGTTCATTATATGCAGTTATTCTACTGACCAAGGCAAGATCTTGATGCTCCTGTGACATTCAACCTCTCAGCCTTTCTGTCATCTGTCAAACATCTTTCATACATGCACTCATACTTGCAAACTAATGATGTATAATGCAAGTAGCTCAAGCTTGTTTAAGTGTATTCACTTGTTGCACGCTAAATTGTGATAGAAGTTAGTATGGCACAAGCAGTAAGTCAGTCAGCATCGGGTCCTAATACTATTAACCTTTACAAAAGCAGCTTTCTGTTAATTGTCTTGTTCTCAAGGAAGTTTCCAAGACCACCCTGTTGCTCAAGATACAACTCAAACTTCATATGCTTTTCTCAGACCCTACAGCTTGATCTGGTGTGAATGTTATAGACCAGAATGCAGTAGTTGTACTGCAGATGCCTATGTCCACCAGCCCCAAGCACACTGCACTTACAGTCCCCTGAAGTACCATGCTGTTGCAACACCTCCTAGCTATCCTTGCACTGCCCAGCAGGGCTCACTTGCATCCTCCACCATGAAGGATAGGCTTTGTCAAGGGAAAGCTTTACTCATACATATAGTTACAGTTAAGAGAGACCTGTCCCAGTGACCATTCCACTAAGTCAGCACAGCATAGCCTGGAGGGTACATAACACTTCCTCCAGTGTCAGGCTCTGGGGCAGCAACTCAGTATTAACAGTTCAACCTTGCACCCTCTGCTTCTATGCAGTACCAGGCACCTGCTTAATACAGTCTCCCCTCTCCTCCCAGTCTCTGTTACTCTGGGCTTTTAACAGCCAGATGTCAGCACAGGTTACCAACCAAATCAGTCCACAGTGATACCATTGTACCGCAGTTTCAGGTGTTGGTCTCCTGTTGCTTGTTGATCCACAGTCCATACTAAGACCTGTCATACTTGACTGTTCTTGACAGCATTGCTTTGTCAACCAAAGCTTACTGCACCAAGTAATTCAACTTTTGATCAAGGCTAGATCTTGATGCTCCTGTGACATCATTTAAAATTGAATATGGATGATGGTTTCCAATGACACTGTTGATGCCAGTGGCTTGGTTTATCAATTTTTCACATTAGAACAGAACTTCAAAACCAGCAGTAATCTAAACAACTTTTATTTTGGATAAGAATAAAATTGAACACTAATTTCTATCCAGTTTCAGCCTGTAAAAGAGTTCAACTGAAATAAGGCCCAGTATGAGTTGGTATGCATGTGCAGGTCAGGACATTTCTCCCATTTATTCTTCTTTCCTAGAAAGCTTTGGGCTATGCTTTAGAAGTCAACTTTTGTCTTTTATCTTCGGGCAGTGACTATGTAGTTCATTCTTTCAGGATTTTTCTTCTGTGCTCACATATCCTTTCCCTGCTGCCTTAAGTGGTGTTGATGCAAGACAGAAGATAAAAAAAATCTTGTTGCCAGTTCATTCTTTGTGTTTTCTGCTTTGCTATTTCAGCCATGCAGAGACACTCATCTAATGAGTAGAGAATTATTATAGCCTATATTTTGTTCTTCAGAACAATTTTACTATTTCCTTCCACCAAAGAAGAAAAACCCAAACAAAGTCACTGAATACATATACTATGCCTTTGCTGGCAGGAGACATACAGTGTGCAAGCTACATAGTGGACAACCCTAGGCAATGGTAGATGCTCAATAGACCCCAGAGGCCTGCAGGAAGGCAGGATAAAACTGTCTTCAGTATTCTGCATTGAAAGGGTACTCCTTGTGATTTTTGCACCTGGAGGAAATCAAATATGAAAGATTACTCTCAAGGCTGAAATAAGTGCTATGTAGAACTATACTGGGTGTATAGAGGAGTCTTCAAGGGAGGCTCTGAACTGTGCAACTGCAGAATGAATTTAAAAAGACCTATTAGTATGGAAATGGCATACATGACCAACAAGTTCAAGTCTTTTCCTGTTATTCAGGCACTGAACAGGGGTTGGACCAGGTTACTTTGTAAAGGGTTCCTGCTGCTGACTGAGAAAACAGCAGTTTCTGTGGCCTTTCAGCCAAGACTTGCTTGTCTTGCTAGAGGCTTCCAAGGTGCACATCTGCAAGCAGTCATTCTTCATCCTGCACTTCAGATGGTCATTCCCTCCCCCAACCACCTATGTAAGAGCTGACATCAGTTTATAACTCACAGAAAAAAAATACCATAAATTTAAAACTGCCTAATGCTCATTTCTCCAATACAGACATAGCCAAAGTTATCAACTAGAACCCTCCTTTGGAATTCCAGGCACACGGTTTCCTGGATAAAGGATTCACAGTGAACCCATAGTATGACTTAATACTCATCCTTTAGTCAATCAAGTGAAAATAACTCCACTAAGATGTTAAATAACAGCTACTTCCTCCCCCAGATGATTTCAGATTTCAAAATATACCCAATTTAAATAGCTATGCCAGTACCTGTGAGATCAGAATAAAGATTATTGAAAATGTAAGACTTTGAAGGAAACAAGCTGTCGCTTACGTGATCATTTCACAGATCCTCCAGTTTCTGTTTAAGCTGAGAAGGGTTGCCATCTCCTCTTTAGTCAATTCGAAGTCAAACACCTAAAAGAGAAACAGCTGGAAATCACCTCTTTGAACAAATCAAATCAGAAGCAAGATTCACAAGATTAATAAACAAGTCACATCAGAAAGGCTGCAGGTTAGAAATGATGGGTTCTTGAGACAGGGAAAGGAAAAATAACTATCTTTGGATTTTCAAGACTCTACTGGCAGAGGAAAGAAACAAACAAAAGAGATTCCCAGTTGTAGTTACATGTGCTAGCTGTTGCAAGATGTTTGGTGAGCACCTTAGTGTTGCAGAATGCCTCTATTTGTGGAAGATGCATTTTCTCCAATTCCAAAGAAACATCTGTAAGACTTGAAGATTTCAGAAGTAACTTAGCTAGATTTATTGAAATCTGAATGTCCCATATCAGGAAAAAACCCTGACTTAACAGTCAGAGGAGCAATGTGGTTTATTGACACCAGGACTCTTCTCCTCACATTGCTTACTCCATATTTTGAGGAATGTTACTGCACTTGGGGTCCAGGCAAGCCCTGCCCACAACTTCATCCGCAAGGAGACACTGTGTAAGGTGCCTGATGTAGTTATCAACATACTGTTTCCAAGAGCTCTACCTTTTCTCCAGCTGTAGTTTTCATTGTAGCCCTAATTTCCAGACAGAGAGAAAAAGCCTAGTCCTTTTGTCTGAGGAGGACTTGGGAAGGGTGAGAAAGGATCACTGCTTGCAATGCAGGGAGAAGGCATGCCATCCCCAAAGGGCAGCACCCAGCTCACTTGTAATCATTCACCTTGGAGTTCTCCACAATGCGCTGTGGTGTGACGGACTTGGGAATCGCAATCACATTTCTCTGGATCTGGAAGCGAAGGAGAACCTGCAGGAACAGACAACTGAGTCAGAGAGAGGACAGCTCCTGCTCTGGAGGAAACAGAGCCTGTTCCAACAGCTGTTTTCCCTAAGCTATACCCGCTTCTGCAGATGTGCATTTCAAATCCTTCCCGTTGCTGTGGCCTAGGAAGCACTTCCAGGAGAGCAAAGAGGGAAGTGGTGGAGGCCCACACGGAAGGCCTCCTTTCCCATGCAGTCTGGGACAATTAATTCCTTTTCTTCCCACCTGGGCTTTTAGCAGTCCATGCAAGGCTTTCATTCTCTGCAGGAGAACTTGAGAGGGGAAGTGACATCTGTGAAGATGGGTCAAGAATCCTTTTCTGGCTAAGGGCCAAAGAGATAGTTGCAGCATATTGTAGGCCACAGAGTAGGCAACCCACATTGCTTGTTAACACCACAAAAGGGCACCATAGTTCACAGGGAACACTGATAAAGGCTGTACCCTCTCTTCGAGACATAGTTTCCTTAATGGCTGTATTACTGGAAGGAGTACCCACTGTCTGGCACCTACCCACCTGTGCTGGGGTTTTGTTGTGCTTGGCTGCAATCTCTTTGATCTTGGGGTCATCCAGAAGACAAGGCTCCTCTGGCTTAGCCCTACACAGATGAATAAAAGGAAGAAACCACAAAGAATCACTCCAGAAAGATTCTACCTAGCGTGAGTAATCTTTTAAAAAAATATCAACCCACTTGGAAATTACCTGTCAGGGCGTCCAAGGGGACAGTACGCTGTCACAGTGATCCCTTTGGATTGGCAATAGTTGATAAGCTTCTCCTGGGTGAGGTATGGATGACACTCAATCTGCCAACACAGGAGCAGAGACAGACAGTCGTAGAACTAATGTAGTGTTCCCATGCTGCAGAGATTTTTTTTTCTCCTGAATCCTGATTTCCTACTAACAGCCTGCCTTCATCCTACCCTACATCTGGTCTGTGTGACAATACAAAACTATAATTCTATAGGGCACAACTTTTATAGTGAGTCCTTATGTGCTTTTTGGATTTTGTTCTGAGAGGCTTTATAAGAGTCATTGATTACAGTCAGAATGATAGCTCATGTCTGGATTATTTATCCCTCCAGAGAGAATGCTTCAGAAAAGCACTCCAGAATTTGTAAAAAGTGGTTCAACAAAGTGAGACAAAAAGGAAATATTCTGGTCTTTTTTGTACCAAGAAGTATCCACAGAGTGGGATTTAGAGTACATGCTGTGTCTACTTTGTTCTCCCTCTTTCTGTCTCCTCACTCAACTGTAATCACATCTTCGTAATACCTGAAAACTATTCACCTGCAGTCACTTAGCAGTTTACCTGGTTATTTGCAGGCTTGTGCTTCAGTCCTGGCTTGTTCAAGATTCTTTCGGTCTGCTCACGGTTAAAGTTGGAGATTCCAATGGCTTTTACCAGACCAGCATCCACTAGCTCTTCCATGGCCTAACACAAAGTGGAGCAAAGTCAGCATCCAGTATACGAGATGTGACCTGAATACATTCTTCCTGATGTGGCTTGTTTCCCTTCGTTGGAAGCACAAAACAACTGTTTGGACTTGCTGGGTTTTTGATTCCCAAGGGGAAAAGTGGGTATTGGTAGTATCTATGCCATGTCTTCTGCCTAAAATAATTTCTGAGACTGTGAAATTCACTGAGTTACAGAAGGAGAAGACTCTAACTCTACTACTGTCACTGCACTGGAGGGCTATGTCCTAGGAGGATGGCAGGATCATAACCCAAGTGTCTATTTCTGCAAAATCTGTTTGAGCAGTTCAAGAAATGCATGAGAACTGTGGTGAAGAAAAATCATATAGTTACAGGCAAGTAAATAACTTTTTCTAGCCTCAGTCTTGTCTGCAGCTCCACTGAAAGTGACTGTGCAGCTCAGTAACTTAAGATACTAATCCATAGTGAATAGGAATAATAGCGTGTCTAAGCATGCACATTTTTAAAAGCTACCACATACTTTTGTGAATTCTTTCCAACTAATTCTGCATATATGCATGAGCCATTCTGTGACTGCTGAAGCTAACACCACTGCTGAGGACAGAAGACATGACCCTTCCACTGTGGCTGAACTTACCTCCCATGTATGCAGAATATCTGTGTTGCTGGGTATAGACATGCCTTTGCCATCTGTGGGAAACAGCTCCTCTCCTGCCTGTCAGTGACAAAGAAAATGCTTGAAAATCTGTTGAGAAGTTTGCTTAATACCATGAGAACTCACAGCCACAATAGCTTAAACTTCTAGTGCAGGCAAGAACACTAATTCTTGTCTACATTCAGTCATTCTTTCCTGAGGAGTGGGAGCAATTTAAGGCATTTTTGCCAGCGACCATTCCCATAAAGACAGGTTTCTCTGCTGGACCCCTCAAAGTGATGACTAACCCAGACACCTACAGGGACACAAACCACTCAGAACTATAGCCTCCAGTCTCACACATGTTCACTTCATGTTTTGTTCTTTTGTGTCTGCTTCAGAAGAACTGTTTTTGTTCTTTTTCCAGGAGGGCATAAGGGGACCTTGTTAGGTACTGGGAGCACACAGCTTTGGTCTACACAACATCAGATCTGCTCAAAAGAGGTATTATGTGCAGTGACAGTTCTTCCATGACAAAGCTCAGTGTAAAGCTGCTAATTCAAGGAAATTAGAAGAGCCTTTGTGTACAAGTTATGAAAAGACACCAAGACTGAACTGCATTTAACAGCTATTTGCTGCTGTAAACATGAGACGGCTTCATTTTCATGTTTTTTTTAACATAAAGCTAAAATAGAGTATGAAATAAAGATAAGCATCTCAAAAGCCACAGGTGGGATGGAAACTGATCAGACTGTAGCAGGACACAAAGGCTAAGACTAGAAATAGTCAAACTGAGACATCAACTCCTTCACTAATCTGTGAAAGAGTTTAGGGCCCCAAGAAGTTTCACCTTTTGAATTCCTGTCTCAGTGGAACAATACTAAGGCTCCTGCAGGCAAGGTCAGCTTAATCTGTACTGTATTAAGGACTTGATGATTAAAGAGAGAAATGGAAAACAGAAATATCTTCTCTTGCTCTGTGATTTTGTAACACACAGACGAAAATTTCTGACAGGCAGCAGTTCAGTCCTCCTTCCCGCAAGGAGTAATGTTCAGATGAGCATACACTGATTGTAAGAGAAAGAGAGCACAGTCTATCTTGTGCTTGCAGCTGGGAGACCTGCCCCTAGTTTTCAGACCATCGTTCCCAGGATCAAAGGGGTATGCAAGCAACAGTCTCGAGGGCAGAGATCAAGTGCCTGGCTCACATGGCCAGAGTAAAGCTGAGCACCAGAGCAGTGCTGGTACACACAACAGACACATGATTGTCTCTCAGACAAAGCAATTGTTGGGCTGTAAAGCCATATAGCTCCCCAAAAGCCGTAGTCACAAGAAACAAAGCCAAGGGCATGGCTGCTACTGTACCTTGAACCCAAAAGGCCAGTGCACAAGGTAGAGATCCAGGTAATCCAGTTTCAGGGCAGCGAGAGTCTTCTGGCAGGCTCCCTTCACCAGAGGCTTGTCATGAAATGTGCACCATAGCTACAGAAAAAAAAGAAGGCACACCGTGACCTCCTGGGTTAAAGCTCTCAGGTGCTCTCCTGCACAGGACAGAAATGCTCCATCTTCTTTGGAAGGCGATGTGGAATGAGGCCATCCTGTCGCTCTTCAGATGGGCCTTGCTCTGTGACGGGACTGGCCTGTGACACTGAAGGCAGCATGTGAGAGTGGCAGCACAGGTATTTGAGCAGGATCATAACAAAGTCCTCTGGTTCCATTAGTTAAGACATAATTTGTGCTACCCCCTTTTACACAGAGTCTGCCTTTGCAATAGGGGGCTTTTAAATGAAGACATATATCTGTCATTCCTGACATGCATAAAACTCTTGCATTGAATGTAGCAGGCAAAGCCAAGAAAATACAAAAAAGCCACAAAGAAATGGTTCGCACCAACCTTCACGAAGGTAAGATGCAACTTCAGAATCCAGCTAAATAGCCTGTTTTTCTTAGTAAGCAGAAGAAAGAGAACGCACCAACCACACCTTCCCTGGGACATGTGCTGAGCAGATTACACTGTCCCAAGGTGCCCAGAACCTCATCTTCCTCACCCC
>JAVJGG010000206.1:0-15487 GCA_035590195.1 Aviceda cuculoides
TAAACAGAGGTAACTTACTCAGTATACATGAAATACTGTCAAACAATTGGCATATCCTCAGATATGTTACTGGTACAGTTAAGCTTAAGTGGTACTCGCACACATTTTCAACCAGTAATACTTGAGATTTGTCTATTCTGTCTCTTCAGTTATGCTATTAATAACATATAGATGAAGTTCACTTGTCTTTTTTCAGATTGTCTTATATCATTATGTTAACTGGTTGGGAGGCTGTGCAGCTGGAGAAAAAAACCAAAATATTAAAAATCTGTCTATTGACAATAAATCATGAATATGATTTGGCTACTGATGAGCAAAATGTACACAATTAATTTACTGAATTATAACCTTGTTCTCAGGCCATTAATGCTGTCAACAGTTGTTTTGTCATACTTATTTCTCTTAGGAGTTCAGTATAATTTTAATCAGAAAAATAAAATTCCTTCACTGTTGTCATGCACACATAAGCACATTTGGTGGCTTTGATGTGCTAGCCAAAAGGAGCACATGACATGAACTTAGTCTGTACTACATTGACATCTGCTGTTTTTGTTGAGCAAAGCCTATTATCTCTTTCATTTAGCTCTACGCTTCAGATTATCGTCTATAGGTTGCCTGTAGCTTGCCTGTAAGTATATGTAGTTTAAGTACAGACTGAAGTTGGTCTGTGTATGCATTTCATCCAGCCTTGTAGCAAATGGTAACAGACCTCTTCTATGAGAGATGGTGAGTCAACTTGTGTAGTGAATCCATTTTAAAGGACACCCCTCTATCTCCTTGGATGTTTACATGCACTATGGAGATTTTAGGGGGTTTGATTCGCCATTTATGATGATGGGTATCAAAGGAGAATCATACTATCCCAAACTCCTTGTTTATGAGGGAGGGATCTCATAAAGTAGTAAATGCTGCTATGGTATTTTGGGTTGCTGGAGAATAAATACTTCAGGACTTGGAGCTGTGTACCTGATAATTATTTTTTTAAATACAGAAGTCTAATTATTTCCTTTTCTGCTTTTGGTGATAGAGGTATGCTTCAACTTGTTTTGCCAGACATTGAACTAAACTAACAGAAATTTCAAACTTTGAAACTTAGTAATTCAGTTTCTATACTTATCCACTAATTTTTACTGTGCTTGTTCATGGTTTTTGCAGCACTCTCAGAACAAACACACAGTATGTATATGGATGCACACTGTACATATACTGTATGTATTGTAGTAAAGGTCAAATATGCAGTGTGTATATATATACATTATATATATATATATACAGTGTGTATGTGTATATATGTATGTATTTTTTTTTTTTTTTTTTTTTTTTTTTTTGGGTTCCTAAAACAGTTCTGGCTTCTTCCCCAGCTTTTCCACTCTAACCTCTTTCCACCCTATCCCTCTTGCCAAAACCCCATTAGGGGAGTGAATCATTCTTTCTAACAGTGGTAACAAGTATCAATCATAAGGCCCTGGATGTTCCCAGTGTTATGGGAAAATTGCCAAAATAGGATTAGAATGGTAAGTCTAGTTTCATGTTTCCATACCTCATGTAGCTATTCTGTTATAAAGATAGCTTAATAAACTGTTATAAGAAATAAATTGTGCAACATTATATTGACTCTACTTCTCTGAGATGACTTTTGTTTATATTGCCTTGATGCAATGTAGCTCTCCTGCTCCTTGATGCTACTGAACTTCTGGAACCTTCTATCGAAGTTAGAGCGGTGGGAAATGCATGATTGCCATCTTGTGGTACCAAATGCTTCTGGCAAGCATCTGTGCAGTCCCAGCAACCTCAATCTTTTCCAAGTAGCAACAACTACCTAGATTTCCCTTCAGTTACCAGAAAATCCAGTTTTACTCTCTTTGACCAAAATTTCCAAGCTAGGTTATTTTATGTAAATAGGAAAATCATACAGCTGAAGTTCTTGGATCGACTCCAGACTTGTTCAACCTCGTTATATCCAGTTGGGATCACAAAGTTGTGGTACTGGAGAAGAAGATCACATTTTAATAATTACCTCAAGTGCAGGATACCCAACTTCCCTTGTGATTTGTGCGGGTGAAAGAAACTCACCTTATATACAGATCCACGAATTTAGTGTAACTGAACTAGCAGAAACTATTCAAAGCTTTGTTATCAGCCCAGTTAAAATGACTGGACATCTTAGGACAAAGTGTCCAATTATTGCTAATTCCTATTAATAAAGTAGTTAAAGCTCACATACACAAGCTTTTTGGTATCTACTCCTTTCTCTTGTGTTACTCTTACCCTGCCTGTGCTCCTGGAGATCCAAAGGCCAACAAGCGGCAGGAGAGGTCTACTTCTCCAAAAAAAAGATGGGTAGGTCGTCATAGCAAGTTGTCACTGTCTTGTGTTCTTCACCAGGAAGAACACACTGTTGATGGTGAAGATTTCTTCCTCTTTGCTCCTAGCTTCACTTAGGGTTATTTTTATTCATTTGCTGCCACTGTCCACTTACTGGCTGTTTATTCACTGGCCAGCAATTTCGCATTGTCTCCAAGTTTTACCATGAGTCATTTGTTTTACATTTCCTGTATTCTGCTCTGTGTTCTCTTCATTATCCCTAGACTCAGTGTTATCTAATTCACAAGGTTGCATTCCTTGTGAATGCCACTGTGATAGGTGTATATCTCAGAGTATCTGGATTTTCAAGGCCTTCACTATCATAATTTGCTTGTACTTTTGGGACCCCTCATACAATCCTGTTCTTGTCAATAATCTTCAATATGTGCATTCCTGATAAAATTACTAATGTTATATTAACACAACCTAGTTGTGTATATATCCCAGTTCTTGGGTCATTAAACTCTAAACACTGTCTCGAAGCTGACAGATGCGTACACAATGCTTTGTTAACTGGTTATTATGAATACCTGTTGTGATGGTATCACTGGTATGTTACCAAGATTACTACACTACTGTCTTACAGATTAGTCAGCAACCATATTTCTTGTTTGGAAACAGGGGATAGCCATGTGAAAAATAAGGGACAGTACTTTCTTTCAAGGGATATTTTAAGGGAAACGCAATTTTCTTAACATAGTATTTTTGCCCAAGACTTCTCAAGATTCTTACCCATGATCACATTTGACAGAACGAGACACTGTTCCAGTCAGTATTTAGCCCATTACATGAGTAGAATTATATGCAGATTCAAACAGCTGAATATATAGGGTAATGGTATTTGCATTTCTTGTACTACTTAGACTAGAGCCATGTGGCAATATATTTCAAATGTATCTCATAGCATTTTCATAAAGCTGCTGCATAACTGTAATCTTTTTTGTTTGAGATCAAGTTCTGCATCTCAATCAGCAATGTGACTTGTGGAAAACGACCAACCTTTAGCAAAATAAACCAGCTTCAGTCACACCTTGTCTCTCTCCAAGTGTTGAGCATAAGTCAACATGCACTTAGAGTGATGTTGGCTAACTGGACCCGCAGGTTGATGGCAATGATCTATTTGGTACCTGTGAGGCCACATCTGGAATATTCTGTCCAGTTTTATCCCTCAGACTAAGGGAGAAACATTGAAAAGCTGGAATGAGTTCAGCAGAGGTGCTAAGGTACTCGGAGGGCTGGAGCACATGCTATATGAAGAGAAGCTGGTGGAACTGGGTTTGCTTTGCATGGAAAGGGAGGGCTTTGTGGGCAATCGCCAACTGTATGAAATTTAACAAGAGCAAGTGTTGGATTCTCCACCTGGCACGGAGTAATCCTAGTTATATGTACAAATTGGGGGACGAGAAGCTGGAAAGCAGCCCCATGGAAAGAGATCTGGGGGATTTGGGTTGATGGCAAGTTGAAATGAGTCAACGGCGTGCCCTGGCAGCAAAAAGGGCCAACTGTGTCCTGGGGTGCATCAAGCACAGCATAGCTAGCTGGTCAGGGGAGGTGATTGTCCCACTCTACACTGTACTGGTGCGGCCCCACCTCGAGTCCTGTGTGCAGTTTCGGGTGCCTTAGTATAAGAAGGACATCAGACTACTCGAGTGTGTCCAGAGGACGGTGAACAAGATGGTGAAAGGCCTTGAGTGCAAGACTGACTAGGAGTGGCCGAGGTCACTTGGCTTGTTTGGCTTGGAGAAGAGAAGGCTGAGGGGTGAGCTCATCGCAGTCTGTTACTTCCTCTGGGCGGGGGGTGGCGGGGGGGAGCAGCGGAGGTGGAGGTGCTGATTTCTCTCAGGTGACCAGCGACAGGACATGAGGAAATGGAATGAAGCTGCATCAGGGGAAGTTCAGACTGGATATTAGGAAAAGGTTCTTCACTGAGAGGGTGGTTGGTCGCTGGAAGAGTCTCCACACGGAAGTGGTCACGGCACCAAGCCTGTCAGAGTTCAAGGAGCATCTGGATGGTGCTCTTAGTCATATGGTTTGGTTTTAGGTAGTCCTGCAAGGAGCAAGGAGTTGGACTTGATGATATTCTGTGATTCTGTGATCTAACTGCAGACCTGAAGTGGGCTTTGAGAGCAGACAGACAGGTGCTCCTCAGAGATGCACAGTGAAATGGCTGGTAAAATTCAGGAATAGTGCATAGGGGCACGATGTGGAAAGGTTGTTTGAATGAAGAAAAAGAGAATAAGAGAAACAAATATCTAGAAAAGCTTTCTGCATGATCTTTTGGGACTTCTGCTATTGTTTTGAAATAGTGAAATATGTCCCTTGCTGATGCTCTGATAAATGCACATAGATGAATATGCAAAGCAAATGTGCTGCAAGTTACTTGTCAAGGGGAAAAAAAATTTAATTTTTTTTCATACAAAGAACTTAAGGTGAGATTCTTATCTGAAAAGTAAGTGGACTAGCATTGTGGGCACCCAAATTTGTTATGCCTTTGTGGTTTCCACACAGGTATAACCCATGTAGGTTTTACAGTGAGGCTGGGCATTGTTCCTTTATAATTTAGAACCATAAAAAAAACCCCAAAACAACAAACTGACAGCTGCATATTGTGTCAGCTTTCCACAGAGCATGTGAATTATGTTGAAACAGCTGATGGAGAACATTTTGTGTTATTTTGTCAGGTACAGACAGTCCCCTGTGATACTCAGATTGCTTTTAATAGTCACAAAAGTTAAGAGGATTTAAAAGCATTCTGTTTGAAGGAAGTGTTCGCCACTTTATGTGATCAAGCAACAGTTCTTGGACTGCCATTTCAAGAATATGTGTATTGTATAAATATCTACTGAGCAGACCACGATGTTTTCTCTGCTCTGAACAGAACAGAAACTCAAACTATTCCATTTCCTGACACGTTTCAAAATACATAAAAATGTTGTAAATAAAATTTTAGCTTATTTAAAATACATAGAGAACCTGAGAATTCAAGTTGTTTCTTACTGAAACAGCAATGTCTTATGTCAGGGTGAGCAGCCTGCACTGTTACACAGTTGAGAAGAAGGGCTCGCTTCTCACTTCAGTGTCTCCCTTAAGTTATATGAAGTCCAAATAAGATAGTATGAAAAGGAATATTACAATAGTTACATTATTGTGTGAAGTAGAACTGTTATTTCTGGATGTAATGTTAATAACTTTAACAAAGGAATTCAGCATGGGAGGTTCCCATTCTTCTACTCTCAAGAGTCTGTAGAAACATAATGAAACCTGAAAATGCATCTCTGCAAAATCATCATATTTTTCAAATATTAATTAACTAATGTTTCCTTAAAACCTCTTTTGCAGCTTATTGTATGTTTGAAAAGGAACAATTTCTTTTCTTTGTATGTTTGCAGCAGAGAGCACCTGTTTTACTTGTATTCTTCAGTAAAAACTATACCTGTTTCACAAAGCACTTCTAGAACTGTCAGTGGGGCGGTGTTAACAAAGGAGCTGCGCATAGGCATTAGCAATAAGTTCGGTGAGAACAGAGTGATATTAACATTGCCCTCCCATGGTCTTCAGCAAGGTCAGCATTTCAATTATGTGATGAGTTTGTATATACATATATATATATATATAAAAAAAGCTATAAAACTCAATTGCCCCTTAACCCAAGTGACTAGCAGTATTTAGAACCTTTCCACTTACCATTAGGAAGAGGAACTGATGAGACTACTCATCTAACTCTTTGGTTCAATCCTTTCCTTCTTTTTAATTTTATTTATTTATAACGAAGGCTTCCATTCAGTGATTCTTGTGCCCAGGCAGCCTCTCCCTCTGTTGCCTTGGAGAGCCATTTTTGGGGCTCTTTCTCCTGCTGTCTGCTGGCTTTTTCCCTCTCTCTGACACTTGTCCATGACTTCTCTTTTCTCTCAAAGAGTAGTAGTGAATCCACTAAGCACACATAGCTTTAAGTGGCTCAATATTTGCCTTCAGTGTAACTTCCACTCTTCACACTTTTCCAGTGAATGAAGAGTTACAAAGAGTGTAGTTTGATTTAACATATAATATGGTGTTACTGTGGGCAGTTGCCCAAAGAGCTGGTCTAGCAACCTGCCTCTATCTGGTGGTTATGTCTATTGGATGAGATGTTTCTGGTTGCTGTTTGGATGAACATCTAATTTATCATTCCAGGCAAACCATACTTCTACATTCAATTAGCCTGCAGAACTTCCTCACACAGGGACTGCGCAATGCTTGGTCTGGTTTGGGGAAAGGGGAAGTGACATGAGGCAGGACTAAGAGAGGGGCAGCACCAGACCTTTGTGGCAGCCTGCAGTTGCACTGGACTAGGTAAAATGTGAAACTGCACCTGTATGAGGCAGTTCTGTGGTGCTTAAAGTGATCAGTGTACTGGCTGTGAGACCTCTGCCTTCCTCCTCTCCTTTGTTGAAGGCAGGCTCCCTGCCCCCTTCCCTGTGATGACACTGGTACTTGTAGGGTTCCTTCCTGAGATGATCAGGGACCATGAAAAATAATTTTTTGTGAGGTTAATCTATGTGTGGATCATTGGGATCAGCTTTCTAATTCTTTGTGAACCCCGGTGCCTAGCCAATGAAGTAGGCAGAGTATGACAGCTTGGATTTGTATCAAACTGCCATGGAAAACCAGCCTTCTGCTTAAGCTAAGAAAAAGGTGGTTAGTGCACTCACAATTTGTGACGTTTAGAAATGAGTGACTAGAATGAACTTCATGATTATCTCTAATCAAAGATCTGCTCAATGGTAGCCACTAATAGCATTCTATGTAATAAGACTTTTATGGCTTATCAGTTTTTTTGCTTTTTGAATTCTATTGTTAACAATCTCAATCACTTTATTAAAGAACGAGATCCTTTCCAAAACATTCATGCTATCCTACAGATTGAACAGAGATTAAATCCCTGTTTTTGAAAGGATGTAATATTTTATTAAATTGATTTTAGGTTTATAAAGTCATTCATGTAATCTTTCTTTGAAAGGTCTTTTCAACAGGTATGTCTGACAGATAGTGGAAAATTTCTTTTCCTACTCCATACTAATAGGCTGCAGCAGTGGAAGGTGAGAATATGCTCTTTGACTGTTTCGTTAAACAGGTGAAGTGCCAGGCTGAAATTTATCCCATGTCTTGGTGAAGAAGACAATGGTGTATCTTACACATTTACAGAGTTTAATTTTTGTAAAATCAGAATCCTTTGCAAATGTAACTGTACATGGGAACCTTCACAGGAGGCACTTCAACTTATGCTTCTTAATTTAAGCATTACAAATATGAGGTCCTCTACTGACATGTATGTAATCGTGAAATACACTGAGCTATGCAACTGCTGTGCTTACAAGCAGTTTGATTAATTATATGTGCTATATTGAGTGAAATTTTAATTATGAAACCAAAGTTGAAGATTACAGTTGGAGGAATTAAAAACTTATGTGGACAATTCAGTTCTGTAGCTATTGAAAGGTCATTGAAAGTAAATAAGCTAAAGTATCATCACCAGTAAAACAGATATCTGGGAGATAAAACTGTGATATTGTAAAAATAATAGATGTGAGAAGCATTATGTCCAGGAGTCTATATAGAGAAATACTGTATTTGTTAAGCAGATTTTCATTTCTGTGCATTGTTGTATACAACAGATTAGAAAATTTGAAGTTTTGAAGATAGTAATGCACAACACTGGCATAACTCCATAATTAGTGTTATAAAATCTGTCATGAGTAGATTCAACCAGTTACCTGCTAGTTTAAGAGTAGTGCTGATCATGGAAGATATTTAGCTAGATCAAGCATATAGTTACTTTATTCCTTTGAGTGAGGTCCCACTTACTCTATAGTATGAAGACACTGTAAAGGAAAAAGGCATTAGTTACCTCTGAGAACAACTGAGTGGCGCATTAAAAAGGTATTGTGTGGTGAGACTGTAAAATGTTGCGGTAGCCAGATAGTTGTGCTCTTTGCAGGGAGCATATTACTGTATGCTCTGGAAACTAGATTATTTGCTGTGTGGTTTTTTTTTTTTTTTTCCTGGCATTGAAGAGGGTTTTTCTGCTCTAAAAATGTTATTTGTGGATTAAGCCTTTTGTTTTGTGACTTAATTGTGATTTCTTGCAGATTTACCTCAAGAGTGTGGGTGGTTTCACACATCAGAGACTTATGCAGTGGGTTCAGGTTATGAAGTTTTGGGTGGCAATGGACGACGATATTCACCATTTTTATAACTCCCATAAGTCTATCTACACTTACCCCTAAGTAAACTTTTTAGCTGACATTTAAGGTCAGCTGTCAAGACTGCCTCTTGAAGTTTCAGTTGTGAGAAGGGAAATGCATGGAACAGATGAAGAGGGTTAAAGAGAAAAGTTTGATAGTGAAGCATTCTTGCACATAGTGATACTAAATCAAGAGGAAGTTCAAGTATATACATAGACAGTTAGTATAGGATAGCTAATGAACTTTAAATTCACACCCGCTTTCTACGTATTAAATTTCTGATGTACCTGGTTGCTTGGATTTTATTTGTACTGGCCCTGCATCTACTGCTACCTGAAACATATTGCAGCAAGCCAAGTTTGCAATAGCTATCCAGAACAGGATCACTGTTTTTAATGCCCCTCTGGTTACTCTTCAGGATCGAGGTCACAGCAGGATTGGGATTTCAAACATTAGTCATGAATGGTATGTCAAAAATTTGAGTATGCAGGTGATACAGCAGTGCTGCAGTTTCAACTATGAATGCCATAGCTTTTCAGCCTCTTAAATGACTGCATTAAAGTGACAGAAACCTTAGTGTGGCATGATTGTATAATGTCTCATGATAGTATTTTGCTTCACAGTAGCATTTCAAATGCCTTCTTATATCTTTCCTAAACCCACTTTAATTTTCTGCTTAATAAACACAGTCAGTATAGTTTTGTTCAGAAGTGCCAGATGCAGATTTTTGGCAAAACTCGCCCTGTAGGAGAGAAACTGTAATTTAAATTATTTTACACTTTTCATAGTGTTAATTCTCGCTGGTGTTCATAGAAGTAACACATTTATAACATTTTTATTAATGCAGAATTTATGCCCAAAATTATACTTCAAACTGTTCTAAATCTAGGAAGTATCTAAACCAAATATAAACACAACAATGTGCACTTTTGTACGCTCTCAAGTTGGATGCTTCAGTGCTGTGTAAGCATATGTCTGTGCATCTCTAGGAATTCAGTATTGGACCAATGTAGCATTTTACATGTTCCAAATAAGTCCTTGTATGTAACTGCAGTCTCACTGAATTTAAGGATTCAGTGTATGTAAAAAATTAGAAATTAACTTTTTGGAAGTTTTAGTAAATACATTTCTGTCTCTTTGCCTGTTTTTAATGCATGTGAAAACATTATTTCAAAGTAGAATATTGTTAGTTGCTACATATTTATGTGGAGTAAAGAATTCAATACATGGTACAGAATATAATTTTGTTCAATACCTAACATTTTTCCTGAATAAGGAGTTGGGGCTTGATTTTATGTCTCTGTTTTCAGTCCAGTGAGCTTTTTGCATACTTAGGTATTTGCTGGACTGAAGCATATTGGATCTTCATGCATGTGTTTTTAAACATACATAAATCCTTCCTGGCTTAGACAATATGATATCTCAAAATCAGAAAATGTCCAACTTATTTCAGTTATCAGCTGTATCTAGTCAACGCAGCTCTAGTTAAAGTATTTTGTTTAAACTTCATGTTGAAAATGAGATGCAGTATATCTATTGTCATGTCAACCACTAGTATTCTCTAATGAAATGTTGGAGAACTGGGTTTTAATCCTTGTGTTCGTTTCTTTGAATGTTTCCATGTTTGCTTAGCTGAAAGTGGAACATTCACATTAAAAAAAAAGGATGTCAATAAATGTTTGTACTATCACAGTATAGAAAAAAAAAATTAGCCTTTGTGATGTGATAGGAGACCAACAAGGAAGTTGACAACAGGAGGTTGGTCAATTAAATATTTAGATGAAAGTCTTCCAAAAAAAATATGTATACACTTTTTCACAATTTCTGCTGAATTTTTGCAATTTTTCTTTCAACATCACATCTCCTTGCTCACTTTGCCAGCCTGTCTGCAAAACCAGTAAACAAGTAGATTCTCAAAGCCAAAAGGTACCCTTTGGCTATAAGCGTAAGTGATGGGGCAGCTGGGACTTGGCAACAGAACAGTTGGTGGCTCACCAGCCAGAGTAGTTCAGTCCCGCAACTGTAGAGGCGCTGTGATGCTCTATTTTATCTAAAGCGTTAAAACACAGTTTTAATGAACCCCCTTTTCCCCCTGCTTTGAACATACCAACTGTATCCTACTTCTTATTTGCATAGGGCACAAGGTATTAGTTTTCGCTTCTTTAGTATCTGTCCCTTCTGTAACCAGCACTGCTCATTCATGGTCAAGGTGAGATTCCTGCCTCTTATTAGCACCCGTTACTCATGTGTACATTTTTATACCAGTCTGGAAGGTGTTCCTAGAAATGTTGACACAGCTATTTCATTATCCCTCCTCAAAGCTTTCTGAAAACTGAAGTTCTTCTGCAGGAGCTCCAGAGCTTGGCAGTGGTTATGTGGTGGTTGGTTGAGACTCCTGGCTGTTAAGTGTGATTTAGTCTTACTGATTCCCAGTTGCATTTCCCTTGGTCCTGTGTATTTATGGTAACATTTTTAATTGCTTATCTTGTATTTAGCTAGCTCATAAACTTTTTGTTACTGAGACTGTTAATTATTTTATGTTTTCACACTATGTACTGATTTAATAACTTAGATCTCTAGGTGTTGCTGTAAAGTGTATCTGAATAGTTATTTAAATATACTTGATAAGACCTTGAATTAGAGCCTCTTTCTGTCCTTAGGGTTGTTACTTTTTAGAGAAGTAATCAAAGTTGCTTTCAGACTGGGAACTAGGTAAAGAGTTTAACTCTTCCTGTGCTGGACTACTGTAGCATGGCCCATAGTTTGTTATAACATGTTTAACAGCACTTTGTATGGTAAAATTTTCTGGTTGCAGCAACCAAGAATAGATTAGACTGCTTTCATAGTGCCAGTACTTGAATGGTTTTCATTTTAAGTGTCTGGATAATTTGGTGGCTCAAAGCTACTTCTTCTGGTTCCCAGGATCTGTAATGCTTTCAATGCTCTATTTTTTTAAGAATACAAACAGAAATGAGCTTCTCAACATGTATTCTCTTAATCTCTGCTATATTTGAAAGAATAGTTTCTCCAAAGCCTGTTACAATAGATGTGTTCCCAGTGAACCTGAACATTCCTGAGTCTTCTGTATCTCGTTTTTTCAGATTAATCGTGCCCCAAGCTTTGGAACTGATCAAAAAATAGACTATGATGTAAAAAAAGGTGTTCTGCTAAATGCATTAAAGCTTCTCAACATACGGTAAATCCGTCCTCTTTTCTTCAGTCTGGCTCTCTTTCTGTTGCTGTGATTTATTTATTTATTTATTTTTAATTTTTTATTTGAACTGGACTAGGAGAAAATGAAGACCTTTTTTTTCCACCTTCATATTTTCAAAATATAAATGTTTCTCTTGCTGTCAGTTTTGCTATTTGAAATGAACCCAAATTTAATTTTTCTTCTTGCTCATGTGCTTGCAAAAAAGGAGTGGTAATAGTAATTTTTTGGACTTTTTTTTTTAAATGATTTTTCAAACAGGTCTCCAAGTGGGGATATGAGTGCAGTCATGGGCATGCGGCCACACAGGAAATTTGCTTTGGCAATAGTTTCACATATAGTCAAAAGCCATATCCCTCTACAGGAAAACTTTGTAATTGGGATGTGTTGGAAAAAATCTACACTTCAGGAAAATAGATACAACTATGTTTGTACATTAAATTCTAGTACAGAGTCATTACAGGATACCTTAAAGTGTGAAAGTATTGTAGCTGTAAGAGTTAATATTTAAAAAGAATTCTTAATGAGTGTTTCAATTCTAATTTTGTATCATAAACTGCACATGACTGACTGGAAAATACAGATGATATACTTGAGATGAAATTGCATCTTATCTCATCTGCATTGGATTGACATATCTTGATATCATCTGTGTTTCAGGACAAGTGATAAAAGGAGAAATTTAGCTCAACAGAAGGCTGAGGCTCAAAAAAGACTGTATGGTCAAGGTTCAATGAAAAAACTGTTGCCAGGTTCCTCAGACTGGGAGAAGCAGCGCCACACACTGGAAAGGAGAAAAGAAGAACTGGTAGGAAGGAAAAAAATGTGCTGTTCCTTGCCCGTGGCTTATGCTCTCTTTGTTTTAATTGTCTTATTTTCTTGATTTGTAGAAGGAAAGACTTGCACAAGTACGTAAACAGATTTCTAAAGAGGAGCATGAAAATAGACACATGGGGAACTACCGGTAACTATTTTTGTGACTGTATTAGTAGGAAGTATTCAATCCTTTCTTCAGGAAAAATGGAAACAAGTATTTGTGGTAGATAATTTTCTGCTAAAAATGTAGCCATTTTAAAAAAAATATATACATGTAGACCAGGTAGTATTTTTTTTTTTAAATAGTTCTTTTTTTGATTCCAAATTTTTGCGTGCGCTTAGAAATTTCTATGACATCAGTCACTCTAGTGTTTTTGTAAGACATTTGCTTGAAGGACATGATTGTTCACATTCAGTGTACCAAAAGTGTCATTATGGACCTGTTCTACAATCACATATGATGATTCTTATCTCTAGGGGGGCCAATATAGGGACGTGAGTATTCCCCTATAAAAGATCAAAGCTGAATGTTATCTATGAGGCTTGCCAAAAGTTCAGAAACTTTACTGGTGCTTCTATCATTTTTGATAGAATGGCATTTTAAATACTATATTAATATTTCTGCACTTTGATTTTGGATCTTAGTAGGTTTAAACATAAGTATCTTCAGATTCCTTGGTAAAATACATTCAAAAGGGAGCTTTAACTTGTTGGTTATAATAGACATTGGCCGGAAACAAGAATTTTGTTTTACAAAGTTTTTATTATTATTTCTTAATATTTGCTTCAATGAGAAGTGAAAGTAAAGCCTTTGAATATTTGGCGAAAGGGAGCGGAGTACAACTAGGAAGAGATGATGGAAGTATTTGCCCACTCTTTACAACATTCATCTAGGACGTGGGAGATCTGAGTTTGCATCTTTTATTCTGAATTAGTCAAAATGCCTTTACTGCTGTTTTTCATCTCTGCTTTTTTGAGCAGATGTTCTATAATTCTCGGTAAAGTTCTCATTTAAACAGATAGACGTTTCTGTGAAATTTTCATTTTTGATGAATTAACATTTTGCTTACAAAGTCTTCCTTTCTAACATTCTCAGTTTTAATTACATCCTTTCTTGACATATATGGAGCTGAACTAGTACATAAAAACAAAAAGCACAATGAAGCAGTTATTTTCATGCTACTTAGTCTATAAGAAAGAGAAACATCATGATGCTTTAATACATTTTGCTTTTTCAATAACTTTAAAGACTAACTTTTTAATTGATCACATTTTAGGTTGCTTATTAGGTTCTTGACTGAAAATGAGCCAAATGTTCTCTTTATTTAGCTATTTGGTTAATGTAAATCAATAAAAATACAAAAATTTTTCTTTTCCTCAAGAAAAAGTGAAGTGTCATTTCTTGAGGAATATGCACATGTAAAAGGGCAGGACAGCTTTGTGATTTCATATTACCAGGCGTTTGCAAAAAGGCTGAAGAATCAGCAGAGCCTGAGAAGTAAAGGAGTCTTGGCTAGAGATGCAGAGAAATTTTATCTGAGCATTATGCAGTATTTTTTCCTTGCGATGTTCTCCTGCAGAGCAGTACTAGCTTCTATCAGGCATTGCCATAGAATCGTGGAAATTTTGGGTGCTAGTATTGCTGCATGGGTTAATATACCTTTATGAATTAAAATCCATTGAAACCTCAATCAACCTCAGCAGGCTTTGATTTAATCTATGGATGTCAATTCAGCAGTTGGCTTAGACAAGTGTCTGTCTGCAAGCACAACTAGCCCGCTGATTCCAGTAGGAGTCCTGGGGTGGTCAAAGTAGGAGCCATACTTTCAAGCTCTTGTGAATTCATGAGGAACTGAAAAGGATGTATATGACTTTGAAATGGCCTTTAGCTGCAGTGTATTTCTACATATATTAAAGTTAATATCCTTTCTTTAAAGTATTGTTCTATGACACTTTTTCAGCAGTACAATCAATGCCTTTAAAGAGTCTTGACTGCAACTAGATT
Organism: Aviceda cuculoides; assembly: GCA_035590195.1. NCBI lineage: Eukaryota > Metazoa > Chordata > Aves > Accipitriformes > Accipitridae > Aviceda > Aviceda cuculoides. The sequence continues at coordinate 14,618 of JAVJGG010000206.1, forward strand.
AGAGCTCATATAGGTGTTTTATACAAACTGGAACCATCTTCAGTTTGCTCTAGAACTGCCCTGACTCTAATGGGATCATAACTGTCCCTTTTTCATTGCAACAAAATCATTATGAAAGATACCTTTTCGAGGAGGAAAAGACTGAAAAGGAAGAAGGAGAAAGAACCTTGTAAAAAGTTCACAAAAGATCAACAAAACCATGAAAGTCACATAATGTCAGTCAGTGGTACCTATGCTTTGCACAGTGCAGGCAAAATTAATTTATGGATTACTCTTTACAATACGTTAGAAATTAGTCTTCTACCTTCATAATTTCTGGCCGTGTTTCAGGCATTCATGACAAATGGGTTGGAGTGGTTTTCTTCAAAGCCTATTGTTGCTTGATGAGCATGAATAAATCACCAAGTCCTGCTTCTCATATTGTCATAATCTCCTTACCTGTAATTTTAGAGAATAATGGCATAGCTGCTTTAATGGAAAATCAGAGCCACCTTGTACATCTGTGTACCAGAAAATTTTTTTTCCTTACAGTGTGTGTTTGGTTCTGTTCGTTCTTTTGGAGGATTTAGCATTCAAGTGCAGTACATGTTCAATCTTTAATTTATATCATGCCCATTAACGCAAAGCAATTGTTCATATTTTCACTGTTTTGTGTCCTTTTATTGTCTGGTTTGGACCTCTGATTATTACCCATTGCTGGTTGTGCAGGTTGGCAGCGGTGAGATTACTGAGAGAAATCCAAAGGCAATCAAAAGGGACTTCAGGGCACTGGGACGACTAGTGGAAGGATCAAGAGCACAGGTAGTGTTTTCCTCAATCCCTTCAGTGGCAGGGAAATACACTGAAAGGAACAGGAAAACACACCTGGTT
>JAVJGG010000207.1:0-15480 GCA_035590195.1 Aviceda cuculoides
CGGGGACCCGCGGCGGCCCGGGGCCCAGCCGGCCTGCGGAGCGCTGATAAGGCGGCGGTTGTCGGCCTCCTCCCGGCCACCGGGCCTCCCCTCGGCCACCAGCCAGCGCCCGGGCCCGGGGAGGGGATGGGGCCGGGGCCGGGGCCTGCCGAAATGGCGTCCGAGTCTGCCCCGGCCTGCCCGGTGACGGCGGAGTCCCGGCTGGGAGGGGGCCGGGGGCTGAGGCACCCCGACCCCGGGAGAAGGAAGCAGGGACTCTGCCCCCTTGCCCTGTGCCTCCCGCCCAGGCCTGTGCAGGTCACGCCAGGGGAGGCCGTCTCCGGCTGGCGATCAGGCCTTATCGGCCTGTGTCCACCGCGCGTCCTGCCTCTGTCCATGAGTTTGGTCTTGGTCTGGACAAGAGAAAACCTCCAGCCAGGGCAGAGCTGCTTTCCAGAGACACCATGTGCCCAACTCCATGCCCGCACTAGAGCCTACGGGATCCATACGAACAGCTCTTCCTTGTTACCGTCTTCTTTACCTATTACTGCTTGGGGTACAAGCCATTTTCCAAAGAATCTACTGCCTCTAACCCTGATTTAAGACAATGAAACTGACTCACCAGAGATGCAGCTTTCCTGTGGCTGTGCAGTACTGGAAGCCAGAGCAGGGAACTGACCCCAGTGTCCTGCTTTCCCCTCTGGGGAGCCCGGTATAGGGATACCTACACTTTACTTTTAAAATTTTGAGTCAAGATTCATCGTGAATTAGTTAATGTCAGCTTGTGAGATTTGGCTTGCTAGAGCACTGTTCGAACAATCACGCTTTAAAGTCTGCAAAGGAGTAAAATTGTGTGAAAAGAGCAGGAGAAAACACAAGTACAGCCTTTCGCTACCACAAATGATATAGCCAAGTTCCCAGTATTTAGGGAAATTGAGGGGTTAGCACACCCAGCGAGCGTGCTGAGGGATGGAGTCTCATCCTGGGAAAACCACCACCTTGCCAGAGCTGTTCCCCTTGATATTTGAGCAAATTAGAGTAAACCTTCCTCATAGCCCTCAGGTGACAGCTGAAACATTTTGAGACCCATGCTGTGAGGGCAGCAGCACGGCAGCCTCACCCAAAACGTTTGTTTTTCCTCCTTTCTCACACCAGACCTCCCTGCCCTTTACCACTCCGTCCTTTGAGCCTGTGAGGAGGAACTGTACATTTAAACCAAATCCCGTCTTCATTTTCCAGCACCTGGGGCACCTCACAGGACCAAAACGAACCAAGCCCCATGACAGCGGAGCACCACAGCCAGCTTTCGGCTGCCGAGGCGCGGGGTGAACACGGGGACCAGCGTCAGCCATAGGCCTGCCAGCAGGTGTTTAGGCCATCGCTGACCCCCACTTCACGCCGAGGCCTCTGGGAGCGGTGCCCGTGTGGGAGCTCACCCCTACCCACTCCACGGGTGCCAGGAGTGAGGCTTCACTGCCTCCCGGCGACCAACGCTTCGCTTTTAATTAACGCTTGGCCCAACGTTTCCCTTAAGGACGTGCCGCCGCGGCGCAGGGCGCTGAGGGGAAGGCGCGGGGGCCCGCCAGGGGGCAGGCCAGCGCCCGGCTCCCGCGCCAGGCGGAGCGTGAGGCGATTTTTCACGCCTCTTCTTCGGCGGAGAACACCTGGGGGACGTTTCTGGCGCTCGCCACTTCCCCGAGCTGCAATCGACATAGAGGCTCAACCAATCGATCCCTCGGGCGAGGAGCGAGACTGGAGGGACGGGGCGGAGCTACTCCGGCCCGGGCCGGGCCGAGCCGCCCGCCCTGTGCCCGCCCGCCGCGGCCTGAGGGGGGAGAGACGTCGGCCTCGGCCCCGGCCTGCGCGGAGCCGCCCCGTGAGGGGGCGGAGGGGGAATCTTGACCTGAACTTCCCCCCGTCCCCAGTTTTAGGGCGGTTTCGGTGAATTCGCTCCTCCTTTGGAGAGGCAGCGCAGCGCGTTGCCGCTTCCCGTGGGTGAGGAGAGGGCGTGGTGAGCGCCCTTACGCGGCTTTGGACCGAGCAAACCCACCTTTCCTGAGCAAAGGGGCTTTTTGGAGCAAAGCTATGTGAGATAGTCTGTAAAAGCGGCAAAGACCCAATAAAATAAGATAGTTTTAATAGGAGGAATGGGTTAGTTGAGCCTGTTGTGGCCTGTGAGGAGCCTCATGAAAGTGCCATAGTGTTCCCCGGTGGGTCAGGGCAGCGCCATTCCCTGTGGCTGCAGGGACACCGCGCCAGCCCCAGGCTGACCACCCTACACCTCCAGGGGCTGGGGATGAATTAAGAGTCTGGGCCGCCGGACAGAGAGCACACCTTCAGCCTGGGGGCAATAGCGGGGCTTCTGCCAAACCTGCCACAGCCTGGGCCCCCTTCCCCTGTGGGGTGCCGGCAGGTGCGGAGGGGAAAAGCTGGTGAATGCAGGGGAGGATACAGGTGAAAGGGAGGCAGGTGCAAGCACCACAAGAAGGGCACACTCGGGAAAGTTTGCAGAGATCTGAGTTTATGTCTTCCAGAAAAGCTTCAGGTGCTGTGGGCTGTCCTGCCCAGCCTGCGCTGTCCCCAGGTTATCTGACTGCGTGTATGAAAGCTGATGGGGTTACATGTTGTACATTAAACTGCAAATGCTAAATTTATATTTGGTTATAGTTTTGTAGCCTGTTCTGCATCTGCAAGGAGAAACAACCCGGCACTGCTGGGCAAAAGCCTTTGCATCATGTGAAGCGAGCAGTACAAAAGCAACACAGAGCATTGAAATCCTACAATACATGTTCTTTTGCAGTGCCATTCGAAGACAAATGAAGCACCTCCATCGTGAAATTAAACCTTGTTGAAGCATGCAGTTTCCATCGCCAGGTGCACAGTCCACACGAGCCAGGGGAGCGCATGCAGCTCAAGCAGCGAGGTGCACAGGGTGGGGCTCTGGCATCCTTGTATGTAGATATCACTAAGACGTGTGAGGTGATCTCTTGATAAAATTTTGCAGGTAAGCAGCACCATGTGCTCACAATAAAACAATCCATATGGACATAAACAATGCTTCAGGAAAGCAGGTTCTCTGTACTTGGGTGTTTCCTGCACTGGCTGCAGGATGAGTGCTGTTGGAGAACACAGGATTTTTTCTCGAGAGACTTTGGAGACGTAATAAATAAATATGGATAAATAATTTAAAAAGAAGAAAAGAGAAAGCCAAGCACCCCCTGCCTCCTCCAGGACAATATCTGACTGGCAAAGGTGATGGGAAGTTTACATGGAACAGAGCTTTACATTCAATTTTTTAGGCTTTGCTTCTGGGGAAAAAAATAGCGTGAAAAAACACAACCACCCACAAACTCACCAATGGTTATAGAGTCATCCCAAGTGGTCATGAAATATTTGCGCTAGTGGAACAGAGTTGCCAGGAGGGAAGAAAGCGCCTAAAATTCTGGCTATTCTTCTCCAGTTTGTTTACTACATACAGATTGCTCTGCTATTGCCTTAAGCAAAAATGGCAAAAGCAACAGCAGTCCAGCACAAAAGTCTCCAGCTAAGCTGTTCACCAATACAAAAAAATGAGCAAAAGCTGTGCAAACATGCCTTGTTTCAACTCCAGCAATGGGTTGAGGTTGTGTTAACCTAAAATACTACCAAGTCGCCTGTGCACTCACAACTCCAGACCTTGGGATGCCTGAGCATACCGAGGTTTGGGCTTGGCTGCTTTCTGGTGTTGAACTACGTGCAGTTCTGGAAGGATTTGTACTAGTTCTAAAGGGCAGCTTGTCATTACATGAGTTTTGCTGTGCTTCTATGCATGCCAGACAAATGGCCATCCTCCAGATGCGGTTGGCACTAGTTTGCCTGGGGTCGTCTTACAGTGTGACCCCAGTTTATCACTGCAGCAAGCACACAGCAATTTCTGCCCTTATTTGCACTGTCCTTTCCCTCTCCATGAATTACGAAGCATCACTCGCTATTGCAAAGCCAGGTCCAGGGCTGGCCTAAGGCAGACATCAGAGTGGACAGGTACTATTGCTGCTGTCCAGAAACCAAGAAACTCCTTCTGGCAAGAGTAGTTTGTTACCTAGCAGCCTTTTTCCCCTTAGTGTCCATCTACCTCTCCTCTACCCATCGCTTTTAGGAACTTCCCGAGACTCATGTGCAACCCAGCCTTTCGATGCTTCAGTGGAGCACTGCTGTGCCACTGAATAGAGTTATGGCACTCACTACTGTCTAGGTAGCCCGCATGCTTAAGTGTAAAAGCAAAAATAGAGTCTGATCTAGCACCTTCCAAATTATGGGTGAGGGGTTCAGGATACCCCCCAAATATCCCAAAGAAAATCACAAGATCAAAGACTTCTCTCAGATGGAAACAGGTAGTTCAGTATGCTGCAGCTTACCTCTGTTAAACAATTTTAAGCCACAGGAACAAAAAAACCCAAACCACTCCAAAACAAAACCCAGGCTTGATGAAGGAAATATTTACACGCAATTTACGAGCAAGGAAGGCAGCTTGATTATTTCAACAAGCTGCCTGACCAGCCCTACTACCCTACCAAAGGTGCTGGAGTTGGTGGTGTTGCATGATGTGTAGCAGTGTGAACAGAAGCATCGCTACTGGGTGGGGGGAAGAAGTGGCAGCAAAGAAACAGAAGCAGACACCATTGTGATCCTAGTCTCGTGCCCTGACACTCATAGCTTCTGCGCCACCTCCCATCCCCTTCTCCAGAACTGGATACTAGTACCTCATTTTGACAGCAGGGTAGAGGGATTCAGATGGAGTTTCTTCCTCCTGTTCTCAGGCCAAGTGTCAGAGGAGCACTGCCCATGTGCTGATATGCTTGTACAGCACCAAATGCTATCAGTCTTGTTCTTAGCTGATCCCCTGGCTGTATATGCTAGAATATTTTTGTTATCAGGCTTGTCATAAACAGAGGATCATGACTTCACTGAAGATCACAAACCTATGCAAAGAGAAGAGAATTTTATCCTAAATGGAGCTGCAAAGATCTGGACTAGGTAGGAAAGCAGGGCTACTGATAAAGCAGTCTTCGGAAGAAGTCGTCTTAGGAAAGCAGTGGTACTGATAAAGTAGTCTTCTTCCTTGTCTAATCCTCAGCTCAATGCAGTTGATCCCTTCTCCCATTTAAAAACAGGATGCATGTTTTAGTCATAAAGTAACACCTATGATATCAAGTTATAGAAATAGCTTCCACAGCTGCCATGTTCAAGAATTTCACTGTCCCAGGAGAGTATTTCTGCAGGATGAGAGACACAGTGGATAACACCTTGTCTTAAACTGGGCACTTAGAATATACCACCTTCTCTGTACAACTGCTGCTCAATGCTGTGGTATAGCAGTGTCCAGGAAACAGAAAGCCAGATGTGTGTTTAAAATTGTTAAAAATATTACCAGTCTGGAGACAGATTTTACCAGTATTTTGTACTTGAAATACATTGAGCCTGGTGAGCATTGTTGAGTTATTTCAGTCAGTTTGGGCTCCCATCCAGTACTTTTAAAAAAAACCCCACAGCTAACATGCAGCATGATGGGATAGTCTTTGGCAAGGGACATCCAGGCAGTTAATTTAACTGTCACATCGGTGACTTGTAATGGTACAGTTTTAGAGCCTGGCTCACCGCGAGCAACTAGACACCACTCAGAAGGAAGGCCATTTCAGGACTTTGTTGAAGAACCCGCTGAGCCTGGAAGACTAACAAAGTCAGCAACAGCTGAAACAAGGTTAGCAAAACGGCCTGAAGTTTTTTATTTTTCTTGGCGAACCCGAAGTATCTGTTAATGGAAATATCATTTCTGTAAAATGTTTTTAGACTTGAAAGACACTTGTAAGAGACCGCTTCTTCACAAAGGAACCAGAACGGGGAGGAATAGGAGGAACTTCACCATTGGGGAAGTCAAGATGTTTAGACTGAACAGCGTGGCAGCACGCTGCTCAGGAGGTGCCAGTGTTAAAAGTGGTAAGGACAACTTTAACACAGACCTGTGAATGGGTGTAGCAGTTTATTAGAGCAAATACCCTTTCATCTGTATTCAGTGACTAAGCATGGACTTGTACCTCAGCTTTGTCTATATTTACCTGACACCTTTTGAAAGGGTGTTTTGCTGTTCATTGCCTTTATCAATTCAAGAGGTTAGGGAACAGAACAAAATTATCAGGTAACGGATGTCAAAGACAAGGAAATACTTTTCCCCCTCATAAAATCAGGGTGTAAAACTTGCTGCAGCAAACTGTGGAAGCTACAAGTATAAAGCTGATTAATAAAAGGGATGAGACAAAGTTAACAGAAACTAAATCCATCAGTGGCTATTGCAGATACATAGCCTGCAGCTCTGGAGGTCTATTTAAAAAAAACAACTCCAAACCAAAAAAACCAAACCCTGAAAAAACAACAAACAGTAACTGAGAGGACTGGAGTGTGTAAACCATGGAACGATCACAATCTATATGCCCTCTTTCTCTGAACATGTCCCGTTAGCCCCTGGCTGATACCATGCAGTGCCTGGTGCACTGTGCATCGTCCAGGAGGCATGTGAAGTGAGCAGAGCTTTGCAGGGGAAGGAGTACCCAGTTACATGACTGGGAACTGTTACACACTGACTGACAAGCAGCAACAGTCCCTGCTATGACACTTACTAATATTTGAGAGCTTACCTATGCCAATTTACATGCTTTTGTGGTTTTTATGATATATACTTAGAACAAGGAAGGGGTCTCTGCAAACGCCGACTTATTTCTGAACTACAGTTAATTGAGATTACGGTCCGAATTTTGCTAGACTTAATGGTATTCCTTCCTCCCACTCATACTTTCCTCCCAGTTCTGCCTTGAAATGCAGCCTGTCAATCAACTGCAGACATTTCTTATAGTCTAGATTATTTCCTGGCTTCCTGCCTTCAAACATTTACATTCCATGAGCACCAAAAACTGTCCACATGGTACATAAAGTTTATAGGTTTGAAACGCATTGATATTATTTTTGCAACACCTAGGAAATAATTTTTACATCTTTTGGCCTATGTACGTATAATAGGATTTGCTTCCTAAGCCTCTTTACTCCTGTCAGTTTTGTATGCAAAATACTTCAGAATAACCCAAATAATAAAAAGCCCAATTCCACTGTAAAAGATGTTAAAGGGAAACTTTGTTCTCTGCCCATCTCACCATTCTCTTTTTTCCTCTCTTTTCGGTTGCTGTTTGCTCTACTTTAGGACCAAAAGTCCAGCTGCTCAACATCTAAACACTGTTTAGGATATATGGCAACAAATGGTAAATGAGTTCCAGTGAACACTGATGAGCCACATCCTTCCTAGGTATTCACACAGGCATTCAGCCAAGCACTTTGATAGTTTGCTATACTACAAGAGCAGCCATTTCACAATGAAATCTCTCGGCTAGAATCTACATAATTGAGCAAAACCACTCAAAACAACCATAGATATTACTGCAGGTTGAAGAATACAGTGCATTTAGTCTGCTAAGCAGTTATCAGCTCAGTAGATCTGAAGGAGGATGTCTCTCTAGAGACCTGCACAGCACAAAAGCATCAGCAATACAACCACCTCTCATACTGTTTTTTTTTCAAAATACCTGATCCTGGTCTGGGATTGTTGAGCTGCTTCACACTTCTGATACCCAGCCATCAGAAGATTAGCAGTGCCATTCAACTCTGAGCATACAGAAGGGTTTCTGGTGCTCGCAGAGCTGAGCCACAGCACACGCTGTTACTAATCTCAGAAAGGTCACTTTTCTGATAAAAGGTTTTGGTCGTTTACCAACCTAAGTAAACAAAAAAAACCCAACCCAAAACCCAAATGTGAACTGTCATCTAAACTCTTAAAATTGCGTGGATGTTCTCAAGAGAATTCTCTCATGAAAGTCCAGAAGCCCTGAGGGACACTGAAAAGAATTATTATTTAATATTGACAGCTTGTTTAGAAGACATTAGGGCTGGACCTTTGCTCGAAAGAGGCATTTTAGAACATGAAACCACAAAGTAAAGGTCATGCAGTGCTACAGAATGAGGCACTTCTGGTGCACAGCGTCAACCTCAGGGGGTACCTAGATCCTCCACGTGCGTTTCAGCTGACCTGCAAAGCTGTGTCAATACCCTACTCCATTACCTGCCAAATCAGCTCTGTGGAAAGGAAGTAGGGGGACATCAAAACAGCATGCACCAAGTGAGCGAGACCACCAGATCCAGCCTCCCAGTGCCAAGTGGGCTCTGGGTCAAGCAGTGTAGGAGACGCATGCTCCTGCCCTCTCCTACCCCTGCAAGCCAGAGCAAGTTTCCCAGAAAGGGACCAAACCATTATTTTTTTTTTAAACTAAATGCTTTTAATAGAAAACAAAATACAAAATAACTCTTTCCAGAAAGCCGAAATATTTAATCTCTCCAAATGACAAACTAGAACGTGCTTTTTCCGCAGATCCTTGTTGTAAATGCTGATGATTTATCTCACAAAGCGTTCATGAAACTGATATTGCAACATTTTGAGAAAAATCCAACACTGGCAGAGCTGCCTCTGTGTACGCATAATAATTTAGTAATACTATTTTTTCCCATGTCACTTTGTGTTTGTCTCTCTCCCCCTTTCCCTTTCCCTAGACTGCCAAACTTCCATTTATGGAAATATTTCTGTGAGGTGCAGTGGTGGACCAACATGCCCCGTTTTCCATTAGGAGTCCAAACTTAGCCACTTCAGTTCTATTGTGCCCTCCCTCCAGAGAAGGCAAGTTGTTTATTACTCTTAAAGCCACCACTCTACCCCCACTGTCCTCCCATCCTCAAAACACAGTGCAACCAGATTCAGAAAGATTCCTAATAAATGGAACATAAATACAAATATCACAGCTAGTACCAGGAACCAAACCCAAGTGACAATGCAGAGATGGGCCCCAACTGAGGTCAGATTTCCATCCCCTTACTAAAAAGAAAGATGGTATTTTCTACTTAGCTAGTCCAAAATATTCCAGAAGTGCTACAGGGAGCTGTAATATTTAGGACCACTATCACTGTAGAAAATACATAATGTTCTTTTCATAGAAGGGTCTTAAAATGCTGGTCCTCTGCAATAACACGAAAACAAAAGCAAAGCAAAACAAAACAAAAAACACTGGGCCAGTAGTTCTCCACACACTCAAGCCTCAGTTAACAGTAGGTAAGATGTGCCCATCAATCAACGCAGGATATTTAAGTGCAGGTCAGCAGCTTATCTGGTTGGCAGTTTCACTTGTCTGGACCAGGCTTTTGGTTTCCCCAACCTACTGGATTTACTCCCCTTTTCCCCATCCCTAAATGTACAAGATTAGAATGTTTATGTATTTTCATCACTCCTCCTTTTTTCCTTACTCCGATCAACAGCACAGGCCTTTTTGTGGGCAAGACATTTTAAAGCATTTGCATCACTCTGAATGAACATGCCTTTCAAGGGGGCAGAGGAAGAAAAGTGTTTCACAGTCAGTACTCTCAGCTTGCAATGGACTCTGGCATTCAATACACCCACCCACTTCCCTAAGGAGAAAAAAAAAAAAAAGTTAAAGTTCCTGATTTTCTTGTGCAATTCCAGTCACTAGAAGAAGATTACAGGCCATAAACTGTACGCTCAGTACATTATTCATTTGTCCGGTATATACACCAACCAGTTCACTGGAAGACCCATCTGCAGGGGCGTTGCAGTAAGTGTTCCGAATGTCCCAGACCCGGACTGAATTGTCCATCGACGCTGAAGCAATTAAACTACTGTCAGGGCTAAAAGTAAGGCTGGTTATGTTGTCCGTGTGCCCCCTCAGTTCTTTGTAAAGAGTTCCTGATGCCAAGTCCCACAGCTTTAGCCGCTGGTCTTCACCTGCTGATGCCAGGTACTTACCGTTGGGAGAAAACGCAAGCGCAAGTACAGGGCCACGGTGCCCGGTGAAAAGACGCACTGAGTTGCCTTGCTGAGTGCTCCACAAGCGCACAGTTTTGTCTGTGGAGCCCGTTGCTAAGTAGTTGGAATTGGGGTGGAACTTCACACAGTCTACGTCCGCCAAATGGCCTGCATATATTCGCAGCGGGTACGTCCGATCAAATGACCAGAGCCTTGCAGTGCGATCATGGGAACCACTGGCAAAGTACAGGCTGCAGGGGCTAATATCCAAATCCCAGACAGGATAGGCATGTCCTTGGTACAACACAGTGTTTGTAAAACTTCCGAGGTCCCAGTATCTGATGGACATGTCCTCAGAACAAGATAAGAGTCCCGAACTGTCTGAAAGGAACCTCGTGCTATACACGGGTCCACAGTGTCCTCTCAGGATCTTCATTTCTGTGCCTGCGCTGTCGTCCTCTTCCTCCTGGTCAGGGAGGAGAAAAATAAACAAGAAAGGAAAGCATGTTTATCTGTTCAACAAATACAGGAACCACCATGAGGAAAACAGACGGGTGTTAACACAGAAGGAGTTATTACAGATGTGGCACACTTTGTGCAACTCAGACACAAACATTGCTAGCACTTTTGCTACACCTAAGTTAACGCTGGAAGAGATGGCGAGATAAGGCTTTATATAAAGGTTTTATCTTCATTTTGGGTAGCTTCATGCTTAACCCAGAAGGCATCTTAACCTGGGACTGTACGCAAATAGGGAAAAAAACCAATATTTTATGAGATTTTTCCACTTGCTAAAAACATATGCTTATTCCCTATCCATTCTCTGCTAAACTTTAGGCTAAGATGTTGAAACAGATCTTGGCATCTGCTTTTTTGGTGTGGTCATTATTGGAAGTGAATCTCACAGTCAAGAAAAAGAAACACAGATGTCTTAAACAAAAGGCAGGAGATGGGCAAAACGAAGCATATTTGACAAGCTGCCTGCTGGACATTCTTTCTTAGCCCCACACGTGAACAGAAATGCAGTAAGGCCATAATATCTCTTTCTCCATGCAAGCTCTATCAGGATGCTTTCACATCCTCACCCTTCAAGAACAGCAAACGTATGCAGCTTATTTAGGTCAAAGGATCTATTTTGGGGTAGGAGAAGATGAATAACCAAAAAAAGGATGGCACTGGAAACCTTTTTATCCTGTAATTCTCCAACTCAAGTACCAGGGCAGATAGTCAACAAGTAAAGGCTTTTACATTTAAAGACTGTTTGATGAGCTGTGCTAATGGAATGTCCCAATGGAGGGTAAGAGTCTCTCAAAGTCTATGCCAGTAGCACCTCTCGACACTAAAAGGCTACAGGCTGCACAAGTTTCAACAAATCTCACCTCAAGAGAGTGTCCTTGCCTGACAAACTGGGGTCTCACTGACAGAGTACAAGATAACCACAGCTTGGGGTGTGCCAGTGTAGTAGCTCGAGACCACCCTTCCTCAGGGCTGTCAGGCAGACACTTTTCCTCAATACTGAATCAGTAACGCTCATCCACAGGCAATCTCTGCACATCAAATTCAACACACATCCTTTTGTTTGTGAACAGCCCCTTTAACTTTTATCATCGCAAACTGGCCCGTTTCCTGCAGAAGGAACACTTCCTGACCTGAGAGGAAACCCAGTTCCCCAGGGCTGCCGGACTGCTGAAAACCAGAAGTAGTCAGTGCATCGTGAGCAGCTCTCTTGGCTGACACGACAACTCCCATCCCTCTGACCTCAGGACCCACAGACGGTTTTGCTTCAGACTTCGCAAGAGTCCTGAAAGCCCTTCTCCTCCAGTGGTTTCAAATCTCACATCAGAGGTGAGCAAAATCTGACTTAGCTAGCTCACTGCCTTTCTCTCTCTCAGCTGCATGTTTAGTAGTAGGCAGCAAGCCGTGTTTAGCAATGATAATTCTCTTCCGAGTAGTCAGTGCCCATGGGAGTTTTATGGTGGGGCTGTGAGCCAACTTCATCTCTACAATGGAGGTGAGGCAGAGAGAAATTGCAGGCTCTAGCATGAAAAGCCCCATTCTTATTCAAATTGCTTTTTCTACCTCAGATAGAGCATTGCTTGCCGGAATCCACAGCATCTCTAGGCTATGTTACCACATTAAAGGAGAGAAGCTGATACCTGCAGCATTTTATACTATTTAATGATGACCATAAGATTCCTGACAAGTTACCAGTGGAAACCCATTCAAGTTTGTACTATAGTTTCTGTGAACTCTGCAGGTCCAGATACTTAAATTTATGCCTTCAAATTCAAGCAGGGCTACTTAGGCTGTCTGCAAGCATACACTCATTCTCTCTTACAAGCACTTACTCTTTTCTTGTATTACAGTAGCAGCTTATTTGACAATGCCTTCTGCAGCATTCAAAACCTCACTCCTGTATGGTCACGGGTAGCAAATCTTATCTTTGACTTCTGTTTGACACCCACTTAGCCTAACAACTGCACGCTGCTGTCATAGCTTACCAAAACCAGTATACCTATAACGCTTTTGAGTCACTAAATTTTTCCATTTACCCCCTATCCAAGTTAGTCTGCTGACCAGATTAACAAAGCAGCTGGAAGTGCAGCCACCGTATTACTGCCTCGCAGAACCAAGCTTCATTTCTTCAGCAGATCAAGCACACTCTTCCTTGTATCCAGCAGCTACTACCACGTAGGTGAGCATTTGCAGCAGCTACAGAAGCACTGCAACCTGTGTTATAAATCAGCAGGGAGGCAGGGAATCCCTTTTCACAATATTTTTTCAGGATTCCAATTTCACACACTGAGTATGTTTCCTGGATATAACACACCCCTGGGCACTACCCAGATATCCATTAGCTCCTTCTGAAGTGGTTGCTGCTGCAGGTTAACATGAACCGATTTGTATTTCCTTGGGATGGACAAGAAATTAAGTTATATATGCCTATTTTAATCAATAACCTACACACACACTAAAAGCTACCTTTTTTATTTGAGCTATCCATTTTGAAAAGAACTATGAAAACAGATTTTAAGTAATAGGATAGAACTGGAAAAACCTACCAACAGTACTAAAATGGGCCGAAAAAAAAATTTCTGCTTCAACAGTGAACAGGAAATCTTCCTGAGCAAGTACAAGACTCCTCAAAATTATATTACTAAGACACTGAAAAGAACAAAAACATTGGCATGTTTTGTTACACAGGACACCTTCCAGATGACACATCTGTGGACAGACTGCCCAACTCCTCAGCTATTACTTAAATTAGTAATGGATTTTGCATGACAATCATTTGGACCCAGAAAAATTTACTGACGATGCTTTTAACCACGTGAGCAGCAAATGTTATCTAGTGACAAAAATTATCTTGATCTTCCACCCAGCATAAGCCTTAAAGGAATGAGTGATCTTCAAAAAAGGAACAATAATCTCAAAAAAAAAACCCCAACCAAAAAACCACTGCCCCCCCTCCCCTTTTTTTTCCCCCTTCTAACCAGTAACAGGTTTCCCTGGATGTTGTCATCTCTCTCATCCTGAAGTGCTCTTAAGATATTAAAAGGGAGGATCTCTTACCTGCCTACAGTAGGGATGTCCTAGCAGGAAAAGATGAGGGAGTAAATACCACAGTTCTCTTTGCGGAACATTTCTTATTGCTCCTTCCAGAATTCCCTCCCATCTGCCATCCACCAAGGTGTCAGCATCATGCCTGCTGATTACCACTTGAAGGACTACTGCCACTTAAAAGCAGAACCTTAGAAGCAAAGCTGAAAGACTCAAGTCTTAGTCTTCACAGAATTTAAAGCCTGCCACCCTTGCAGCTTGGGACAGAAAGTGTTACTTTCTGTCATTGATTTATGTAGTATCAGCTATGAGCATGGCAAAATTGCAGAGACAAACAATACATCCATTTGCACAGCTGCAAAAATGCATTTTTATACTGGACCTTAAGTAAGAGAGACTATAAAGTGGCATTTGTGAGATGCTACTATAAAGAAAACAATTACTTTATCCCAAATTAGAAAGGCTCTCCTATTTCCAAGAAGCAAGACAACACTGGTGAAGTGCACTGGGGCATCACACTGATCAAAATTCACTAAAACTACACCTAGTAGATGATTTTGACCTTAGTGGCACAAAGGTTTTACATGAACTAGGAAAAAACGTCATTCTCTACTGCTTTTGCCAAGTCTCAACCTCATTTTTTAAATATATATACAAAGAGTTAATAAACCCAATAGCATAGTTTTAGTGCCACCTCGAACAAGATCCACTGAAACTAGCACAGTTTTAGACTCCTGTATCTTCATAAACAGAAGGACCTATTTGCTTGCAGCAAATCAGAAACCAAGCTGAAGATTAATTATTTCAGGCACTACTAGTTAAATACTGTATCCAAAGCTAATTACACAATACAGAAATCGACCAAACCAAACAAAATTTAGAAACCTTACAAAACCCAGCCAAGTTTAACATCCTCACAAGTTATTCCATAGAACTCACTGAAGTAATGTCAAAGCACGTTCAGAATTTTTGTTCTTTGTCAAAGTTTTCATGAGATTTATCGCTGTGAATTGTCGCGGATCAGACTGCAGTGACAGTCTGAAGCACAGCCCCTGTTCACCCTGAGCTGCATTACTGATGACTGCAGCCTGGTCAGGGTGGTTGTGTTTGGTTTGTCTTAGTATCTGTGGCTTCACTCCTGTGGCACCCAAGCAGGTGCTGGTCTGTTCCCGCCTGCAACCCCACGGGAGCCTGTGTATTTTCACTTAGGGCTCCCAGACACTGGAATTTATTTCCTTTGTAGTCAATAGGCTTTCATTTGCATTTGGGACACAACCACCAGTGCATTCAGGCTGGTACCCTCCCTTAACTTTGAACTCCTGATCAGGTCACTGTTTGTTTTGTCAGTGGTGGAAGTTATTCAGGGCAATGATGACTTTGATCTGTGCTGGTCTTTGACCAGGTTTTGGTTTTAGACCTGTGCACAAATACTGCAGGATACGCAAAATATTAAATGGCCAACAAGAGCCATTTGTACTCAGGCTTCCATTGCTGTTTCATAATACACATATAATATGCAAGTATGTGCCTACGTGCCAAAAAAAGCCAATACACACTCCTGATAACCTGGCAGTATCTCACTTTTCTATAGTCTGGAGCCAAAGGAGGTGACCTGCTGATTTACCAGAGAAATTCTGCTCTGTTGTAGGTTATTGACATTTGGTTTCCATGACAGGCAATACATAGTCACACGTCCTATGAACTCCTGCAGCTTATAATGAAAACAAGTCAGTCCATAGCTCCACATCTTGGGCTAGTCCAACCCACCTACCTGCTCACTCTGCAGAAAGGGTTAACCTGGGAAGCAGTGAGCGTGCCACTGTGCTATCTCACCTGGATGCCTGCCTCTAGTTCTCAAGCTGACTAACAAAGTAATCCCTAACCATAGATCTCTGCATACAGCAAGCTCTCTGCACTCTTCCAAAATAAACAGAACCCTGCCACTAGGCATTTTTTATAAGAAAAAACAGTGGAAAAAAAGGAAGTTTTTCCTGCTAAACACTCAACACAAGAACAAATGAGGCTGCCCCCCCCTCCCCCCCCTTCCAGAGGGGCGT
>JAVJGG010000208.1:0-15356 GCA_035590195.1 Aviceda cuculoides
TGACATGATCATGAAAATCTGTTCCTCTGTAATGGCTAGGTATGGCACCAGAGAGGGGAGCAGTAGAAACATCAGAATATAATGAATTTGCAAAGCCAGATTTTGCTGGAAAACTGGGTTTTCTGGAGTATTACATTGTTCTTTACCACTGGCCTTTCAAAAGAAATCCTGCTTTAATGAATAATATGAAAATACAATGTAGGCAAGTGTGAATTTAGTATATCACTAAATAGAAAATGGGGTAAATCCAAACATATATAATCTCCACATGACATTGCAAACCTACAGGAAAATTATTTTGTTATCCTTTTTCTGTATGTAATTTTACACTAGTATGCTCTATTGTTGGCCTACAAATCTTTAGTAGACTTTGAAACATTTTGACAGAACACAAAAAATATTTCTTTTCAAATGCCTGATTAAAAAAGGGAGGAAAAACTACATTAATGCTGTCTGCAATGTCATGCCACAACAATATCATTTGTTGTGGTTTCCAGCTACATTTCACAGCTGCAGAATTAGAATTGCTAGGATGACATTCTGGCAGGGAACAGAAAAACAGAAAATTACCTTGTTGATATAGGGAACAGAAGCAATTGATTAAAACTATTACTTAAGCCGACATTTTATGTATGTAAACATTTCCAGCAGCAGGAAAGGAAGCATGATCAATCCTCCCACAAGTTATAAAAGGAATACCCATGGCTATTTCACTCTTAGCTCATTATTTAGGGAGTACCACAACTTATTTTGCCACTTTTTCATAATCTGTATGTAGTTTATTCTCATTAACACCCTCAAGGTAGAGTATACATTCAGGAAGAGAAGAAGGAAGTTTGCATGTATTTTAAATATGTTCGAAAAGAATTGTCATACTCAGTCATGCTGCTCGAGTCAGAAGAATCAATTTATGAAAGCAGGTGGAAAAGTGGAAAAGCTGAAAAATTCTTCTAATTCTAGCAAAACAGCTGGGGCATTGAGGAAGTGCAAGGACATCTGGTCATGGCAACAGTGTTGACCTGTTGGGTGGAAGCAGAGTGGAACCACAATGTAGGGCCATGAAAGCACCAACTCAAGGAACAGTTCTGGCAAGACACAGATTGGATGTGTGGTCTGCAAGACAGGTGGGAAACTGGCTCACAGGTCACACTCAGAAGGTGGCTTTAATTCAGACTGGCAGCCTGTCACAAGTGGGGTCCTCCAGGGATCGAAACTGGGGCCCACACTGTTTGAACACCTTCACAAATGTCTTGGAAGATGAGATTGAAAGCACTCTCACCAAGTTTGGTAATGAGACTAAACTGGGTGGTGATGGGGGCAGAAGGGAGAGTCATCTTAAAGAGAGACATGGACAGGCTGAAAGAGGGGGCAAGCAAGAACTCCATGAAGTTTAACATGGACACATCCAAAGGCCTGCACTCTGGGTCAGAATAACCAAAGAGCCCAGTACAGGCTAGGAGCTGTGTGGCTAAGGGGCAGCCTTGCTGAAAGGGAGCTAGGGGTCCTGGTGGACAACAAGCTCAACACGAGTCAGAAGAGCGCTGCTGCAGCAAGGAAGGCGAATCAGATCCTGGGCTGCATCCACAGGGGCATTACTAGCAGAGATAGAAACATAATCATCCCAATCTATTCAGTGCTTATAAGGCCACATCTGGAGTATTGTATTCAGTTCTGGTCCTCAAAATTAAAAAATAACACAAAAAGATGAGAGTGTCCAAAGGAGGGCCAAGAAGATGACCAAAAGGCTGGAGAAACCTGCCCTAATGAGGAAAGACTTAAAGGAGTTAGGTCTCTTCTCCCTGGAGAAAAGAAGGCTCAGGGGGGGACGTCATCACAATTTTCCAGTACTTAAAAGGCATCTACAAAGAGGATGGAGACTCTCTTCACAAGAAGCCACATGGAGTAGACAAGGGGTAACAGGTACAACTTGTATCAGGAGAGGTTTCATCTCAATAAAAGAGAGAATTTTTTTGCAGTAAGAAGAGTCATTCACTGGAAAATGACCTCCCCAGAGATGTGGTAGAGTCCTCATCACTGGAGGTTTTCAAGGTGTGATTGGATGGGGTGCTAGATGATCTTGTCTAGGCTCCCTTTACCAAAAAAGGTTGGACCAGGTGACCTTTTGAGGTCCCTCCCAGCCTGGGCTGTTCTGCAGTTCTATGGGTCTGTGATTCAGCAATCATGGGGGCAGCCTGAAAGTGCTTACACAAAGTAGGCAAAATAGATGGTTTAAGGCCTTTTTTGAGAAGCTGGGCCACTTGAAGCATGGAGCCAGCGCAGAGGTACAATCATCTGGCTCAGAGATGCTCCTGATTCCTAAGAAGTGAAAGAGGCGGAAAAGATGCTTTCTGTAAGGGTGGGGCCAATTCAAGTGCTGTAAGTTGACAGCCAGAGAGTATGGTTCTTCTATCTCTTCAACAGACTTTTGTCCTTAACACAGAAGTATATGAAAGGTCTATATTGTCCTTGTGCCACTGATCAGCTTTTGTGCCATTGGTCAGCTTATAGCTTGCTCAAACTCTTACCACTATTTCACTTTTCCAGAGCTGGGTTGAGTCTTCACTTGGGGTTGGATATTCACTTCACATGGATATTACATTCAAATAAATTTGGATGAAAGCAGATACTAAACTCAGTTATTAGGACCAACAAATGTAATGAACTCAAAAATAAATCCACATTAGACCTTTCTCTTCTACCAATTAAACCAGAGTCACTGTAGGAAGTAATCTGGTCCATAGCTTTTAAGCAATCCAAAATATTTCACATGAATTTATGAATCAGATCCTATTAATAACTAGAAAAAAAAACTATTACCACCAAAAGCAATGCCAAAGATTTATGGATGAATTTAGACCTGGTGTGATTAGATACACCTCCCCTGAAGTCAGTGTAACTGAATCCATTTCCTGCAGGTCAGAATTTGGCTTTAGTTCATTATTTCTCCTGCCAATTTTACAGGAGTTTTCTGCAGTGTTTTATATTACCCTCTTATTACAAATCAAGTAATAAATCCTTTAGCCTACTGAACTTTGAAGCGCTTGTGTTTTCTTCAAAGTTCTGCAGAGCAGTTTAGGAGCAGTAGGGCAACTCACTGCCTATCCATTGCCTCTGCCCATATCCTGAAGTATGCACTCTCTATTTGTTAGTTTCATTTCCTCTTTGAGAAATTATGCTGAAGGCTGGTGTTTATACACTTAGCTGAATCTGAAGTAAGTGTATGACAGAGCAGGCAGCCACTTGTTGTACTGCTCTGTTATTTGGTGTCCACTTTAGATAACCCGTAATTGCAAATCTTTCAAACAAAGTGGAAAATTTAACCAACCATGCTCTTAAGAATGTTTTCCTTATTTGATTTCTGTGGTGATAATCAGCAGTTACTTTTTGTGATGCACATCACACCACAAACACTGTGTAGATGCCAGTTTGATGCAGTGGTCTGGGGAAAAAACAAACTCTTTCCCAGGATAAATTGGGACCTCAACAATGTGCAAAGCAATTTTTTTTTCCAATATAGTTCTCTTTCTCTCTTAATAAATATTCCTTTGGACAGGTATGGAGGAAAACGAAATGTGAAGGCACTAGAACTTGTATTTAACTTTTGTCATAAATTTTGTGCTATGCATCAGTTATCTAGAATTTTTTAAAACTTGGAACAGATTTATTAATCTGTTTTAATACTGACATACCTTTGAAACAAAGAACAAAAAGTCTCTATAAAATATTTTGGGCTTGCTATGTATAAACAGCATTACTAAATTTGTAAATGTTGTATTATAAACAATTATATTTCATTTGGCATATGGATATCAAATAGGATTTTTTAAAAATCTGAGTATAATGGCCAGCAATTTTCTGTGCTCCACTATTGTTATATACTATTTTCTATACTCTGGCTTTGTTCCAAGGGTCACTGAAATGAAGGGAAATGCTTCCTTTGCCTTCAGTGGTCTTTGGCTTGCCTTGAAGTACTCCAAAAGGAAAAGCTATCTGATGGCTATTTCTGCATTTGCTGTAGGCAAAGATGCTCTAAATTAAATTTCTCTTTTATTATGGTTTCTAACATAGTATCCAACCAATACTAACATTTATTTTGCTTGAACAGAGTAAAAACTGTTCTGTCAAGAAACTATGAGAGGATAATTCAAGTTAAGCTATATACTATGTTATACTGTCATACTCTATGTACCCTATGAATAAAGTAGCTTAGGGAAATGACTGACCTGAATTCTGTCAAAACTCTTCCATATTTTGAAATGCCTTTGTTATGTTGCCAGTACTTTAACTTTTTAAATTGAATAAATTTGATATAAATATATCAAACAGAATCCCACAGCAAATCAAAATTAAGATGACTTGTCTATTTTGTGATTTTTGGCAAGAATATAAAAATAAACTTTTCCTGCATGTGTCAAATCATTGTCAAGATACACACAAGAATAGATACTAAGCTAAAAACATAAAGGGTGCAACTATCACTGAGACCTCACATGCATATTATTTTTCTTATTTTTATTTATATTATTCTGGCACTTAGACGTCCAAGTTATTGGCTCAAACTGTATGTGCTATTCTTGGCATAAACACAATATAAAATGATTGCTCTGCTTCTGTTATTTTAAGTTCTTAGCTGTGATTTTGAAGTTCATTCTAAAAAAAAAAAAAATTAAACCTCTTTAGTTACCTTAGATCAAGTTAATTCTGGCTTACTTGTTTTCAATTCAAGTTTTGGTTTCTATTATTTTTTGTTGTTGTTGCTCCTTTTTCCCTATATGATTTTAAAAATAATTATGCATTCATAATCTTCAGCTTAATGATGGCCTCCATGAACAGCAATTATTAAAAATTTGCAACTCTTTTTATCTCAGAACTTCTAAATCATTTATGAATATTGAAGTCTCATGAGATGGGAAGATAACATCAACCTTATTTCCCAAATGCAGAAACTAAGGCAAGAAGAGTTTAAGTGACTTCCCAAATTCACACATGAATTAAGTGGTAGTATGTATGATACTATACTGAGTTTCACATCTTTCTGTGTTCCTGAGATAATGAGGATATGAGATAATGAGACAAACACCCATTTTCATGGAACAGTTGGTTCCCTTTTCTTTCTGCATTGCATAATGGAAACAAACACTGAATATTCAATTTCTGAGAAAAAAAAGGAAAATTTGAGTCATAAATAGCTAGATGCCTAAGATAAAACAATCTCTTCAGAACAAGTAGTAATAATTGCATATATATTTTATGACTTTTTAGAGTACATATTTCTTGTACTCTTTAGATTCAGCAGTCAAAAAAGCCCATAAATCCATCTGTTTGGTATTACAGAACACATCACAACTTATAGCAATGTTGGCTTTAGGTACTCAAAATTTAAAATCAGCTGTTTAAAAAAAAAGCAAATACTTTTTGTCTGCATAACTGCATACAATTGAGAACATTTTCAGATTCATGGTATAAAACTTTCCAATGTTCAAACCCACTAGAAGTATGTATGTTATGATTTGTTTAAAAAGCAATGTGGGAATTTTTTTCCCTCAGTCCCTTGCTTTTTCTTTTTTTTTTCTCCCTCCCCACCCTTTTTCATTTCTGTCTTCAAATAACTTCTTGTCCATTTTGTTAGCTACAAATACAAGAACACAGTCTCTCTCACAACTCTTTCAAATGACAAGCTTCTGCAATGGCATTTTAAGACTAATATGATCTTATATCCAATAAAAGATGTTTTGGGGAAAACATTTTGAGTAATTCATCTAATGATACTTCCATTAGATGCAAATTCATAATTTTCTATAATAAGACGTAACTTTTCACCTAGGAAGCATACTTTAGCTTATGGAATGGCTGATTATTAACAAAGAATGACTTGAGGAAGACAACAGTGTTCCCAAATTTACTGTGTTATGAATATAGTAATAAGTATAAAGTGTTCACAGAACTGACAAGTAATCTATAAAGAATATCAAAGAGTTGCAGAGTGTTCTGGGCTTATAAAAGAACTGAACACTATTGTAAGAGAAAACAAACATGAAAGTTGCTGAAATTCAAAGCCTTTCTTTGTAGAGGTGTGTATAGCAACACTGCTGTAAATACAAGAGTTTAGGCAATGTGGATCACACCATCACACCTTAATGAGTGTTGGGAGTCCAATAAAGTAGCTCTTTCCACAAGTAAATTAGGACTGGAAATATACTGAGAAACACCATCCTAATAAGGAGGGGAGATAGAAGTCTAAGACTCATGATTTCTTCCACAGATCATTTTCCTAAATACAAAGCAGTCTTCCCAGTTCTTCACCCTTCTGCTTTATTTAACTGCAGTATGAAGATGAGCAACCCTCAACATATTAGACACAGGTTAGGAAATGGAAGGGGTGTTGGCAGCTCTCCCAAAATATGCATGAGCAGTTAAGGAAACTACACTGTTACATACTGCCACATAGTATTTCCAGATGAACTCATACCTTTACAGACTAATTTAATCCCATTATTTGCACCCCATCTTCCATACTATTTGTGATCTCATTACACAAAAATGCAGCCAGAAGCATGTAAAATAAACCAATTTGGATCACATGCACTTGAAATGGACTTCAGAACAGATTATAGCCAATTCAGGAATGGTGGTGAATAAGCATTGAAATACTGCCACAATGTGCACATTGTCCCCAACACTGAAATCAGTGGGCTTAAGCTCTCTTATTAGCAGAAGGAAACCTATTTTTGAGCAGTATTTTCTCATACTTGAAGGACTGAAGATCTTACCTAGCCCAGGAAACCAATTCTATGGGGTGGAATGGTTTTCTTTTCCTCTTTTCTGAACTCCAAGATTAGACTGTGAAGAGGCAGGTACCACCTGTCCTATGCTACTGCCCACTTAGAAGCAGATCTTTGGGGGGCATAACAGTGCAGTTAGGATGTGGACTGTTCTTTGGATCACCAGTCATATAGATAAAAAGCCACCACTTTTAGAATACATATGAATGATTCCTGACAGGTTACCTTATGTCAAGTCAAAGCAACCAGGACAGTCCAGTCATAACTTGGATTTATCATATAGGTACCTCTTGAACCAGAATAAGTTCCCAGACAGACTTGTGCAGAAACCACAGTCAAAGTCAGAGGCTTGAGGCATCATGTCTGCTGGAGCAACCCAACTCACTCAACGTTTCAGCTATTGCAGGTTGCCCTCACTCATGCATTTTTTTATTTATTAAAGTGTATTGCTCTAACATTCCCACCATGAGACATTATTTATTATGTAAGATTTTAGTGACAGCTCATTTAGGCATGAAGTGTTTGTATTTTAACCTTTAATACCTTCCCCGGGCTTAAAAGCACAAAATTACGAGCAGTGAGGCCCTCCGTGATGATGCACCAGCAGTGATCATCACCACAGAAAAACTTGGTTTTGGCTTGTGCCACAACTGCGTTTATTTGTGATTAACAGATATGTTCTTCTTCTACTCTGGGCTTCAGAAAGAAAAGCTCCTTATTGGCCTTGTCTTGGCTAACCCTCTGCTGCAGTGAGAAAGAGAGAGAGAGAACTTCGCTCCTTCCCCACCACGACCTCCTTCCCCAGCATCACCAGCAGGAAGAGCTGGATGAGTGCGGGAAGGTGGGCAGAGAGCAGCACAAGATGCAGCAGGCAGCGAGCCTGGGTGTTTCCAGAGTAGGGAGCATGGAGCTGACATTGGTCTGCCTCTTGAACAGGTGAAAGAGACTTTTTAGGAACCAGGGAGTGTTAGTTGCAAAACAGAAAGACACCAAGAGGAGCTCGACTGAAATTGAGATGGGGGAAACGATCACCTTTGCAAAGACCCACTGGACTGGGAGGAGATTTGTGTTCAAATTTTCTTTTTTTTTTTTTTTTTTTTTAATTCCAAAGCAGACCTAAGTTCTTCTACAGCAAATGTTGACTGTTCTGCTCTGGTTTTCAGTGAAACATTGCTCAGAGGCAGTGCTCTTCTGGTGGTTCAGGTGCTGCTCACTTAAAGGAAACAGGGAAAGATAAATTCTCCTCAAAGCCCTGGCAGAGTCATGGTCCTATCCCATCAACTATCAGAAGGCTAGCTTCACTCGTAGAAAGAGCCTTGCAACTTTATCTAAACTGCACGTTCTCAATAATACCTTGCTTAACCTGGTTAGATCTTTGGAGACAGAACCATTTTTCAGGACTTCTGGAGGATTTAGAGGAGATGGTGACCACTACACTTAGTACTTTTAAAGTGGCTTTAACTTTGGGCATTATTAAAGCCTATTTACTATTATCTTCTGGCCCGCTTTGGGTCTATTCTACAATCTGAAAAAATAGAGGTCATAAACAAATCAGAATAACCAAATATTTTTCAAGGAAGAAAAGAAGGTCAATGTGATGGAAGAAGCTGAAGGACTCTTTCTAATGGTCTCAACAGTATGCACAAACTGTGAAGTAGAACTGGCCAATGATTTTTTGAAACAAAAACCGATACCTTACTATGATACAGAAACACATGAGTTAATACTCCAACCAAAGGAACAAAAAATTTCAGCCAAGGGATTTTTGCTTATTTGGAGAATTTTGTAGCCACAAAAATAAAAGGGGAGCAAAATGAGGCCATTTCCAGACCAGGCATGCTGGAAACTAACAACTGATTCTATACCAATGAGTCATACAAGAACAAAAGCCTCTTTTTTTTCTGAAGGAAATACAAAATCCTTATGATGTACAAATGTTTGAGATGTGATTAATTACTTCCTTAGACAGGTATTGCCTGTGGCCCTGCAAAAAAAAGGAAATAACTGTAACTCCTTTCTCAGCAAGAATTTAACCAAGTAATGTCACATGAAAAAACATTTTCTTTTGTCTGCACCCTTAAAAGCTCAGACATAACAGAAGACTAAAGCAGGACCAACTTGCCAAGCAAATAAGTCCATCAGAGGCAAAGATTAAACATGGACCTTTTCCCATCAAAAGTAGTGGGTTTGTGAGTGTGGAGTGAATAAAACAACTGTAGTATCCAGTGCTGCTGACAGGAATGACTGTTACTGAAATTTATTCCTGTAACAGAGACAAAGTTTAAACCTCTAAAATAATGTGGGAGCTTCAGGAAATGGAAAAGGGTTGAGAAGAGGAGTACATCGAGTCTTCCTCCCAAACGGGAGGGGGACAGTCCCACACTGATGATCAGTAGGGATGTGGTTAGAGATATGCAAACATAAACATGTCTTTTTTTATCCAATAAAGGATAGAAATTAATGGGAGGTTATGAAAAAAAGCTTCTAGTAAACATAGTCAAGGTAAGAAATCTAACTAACATTCAGGTGAAGCACAATAAGGATTACATAACATTGGACATCTATAAGAACAGAGACTTTATGCCAAGGTACCCTCAAAATGTATGTTCCTCTGAAAGAGGAGCTCCAAGAAGAACATCTGACCAGCACCTCAGAGCTTCATAGGCTTCAACATAAGCTCAACTTGCTGAAAATGCTAAAGCAGAAATCAGGCTTAGCTCTTCACACTAAGAAGATTATCTGACATTTTTCTAAGCATAAGGGTTGACTTTACTACAGCAGTGCATTCTTACAAAGAAAAAAATCTGTGCTACAAATAAGAAAACATGTTTCTTCAAATAGAACATTGAAAATGTCCTGCTTTAGGAAGTTGCACCAAATTGTAATTGAATCACAACTTTCAGTAAATACATGCATTTTCAGATGCAAGAATAGTATTTGGATCTATACTTTAAGTGATAAAGCATCATAAAAATTTATGCTAACTAACAAGTTACTAGAACTTCTGCCATTACAGTCTATTAAAAAAAAAAAAAAATCACTGATGCCCAGAGCTGTTTAAAAAGTAAGTATTCTTGTGTTGCCACAGGCTAGATTTAATTACCTCAAACCAAAGATATTTAGAGATACCAATACCTAAGATTTACCTATAGATACCAAGTGTGGCACTGTGCAAAATTAAATCATTTTCATGGCACCAACGTGACAGAAAATATGCTAGGAAGGTAATAATAGCCCTCTGTGTCTGGGTCAAACATCTAATCCCTCAGTGTGGGTGGACTGAACATGCTTAAAAATTAATTTTTATGGACTCCTGTAACCTTGCTATCCCTGCTTAGAATCAGAAGTATTAAGTCACACAAGGCTGCCTTTCTTACAGACTTGTATTCACAGGTAAATCAAGTGAACATTAATAACAGGATTTTGCTGGTCATTTCTAAAGTATGCGTATATTTGGGCAGGGGGAAGAAAAAGCAACTACAATTAATTTTACCTTTAGGTGTTGGAATTGGTCTCTCAAGTCCATCTGCATGACCTAAGGGGTCATTTGAATCTGGAACTTCCATTTCACCTAAGAAGAAAAAATGATTTTGTTGAATTGAGGTTCTGAGTTAATCTTTCTCTTAAATAGCATTATGACACTGAGTTCAGCAAACTCATTCAGACCAGATCCTGGTTCCAGAGCAGCACACAGGAAACACCTACTAACAAGGTCAGGATTTACCCATCGCAGATTAGAAAACTTTAAAATAATTTATGTTGTGGATTTACCTTGTGTTTGGCAAACATGGGCAGCATTAAAAAATACTTTCCAGTTCTTACCAGAATAAAATCCACATAGTTTACATAGAATGCAAACAATTCCTGAAAGCAGTGCTGGTCCAGCAAATTAGCAGTACCTGAGTTTTACTGACAATCTCAGTTACAAAACAGCATAAATCTGCTTTTGAAGTTACATTACAGTAATTCAGATTCTATTTCCAGAGGTCAGACTCATCGTCTCTGCTGACTTTCTTATCCTATTCACAGCCAGGTCCCTAAAAGATATCTCCCAGAAGTGAAAATGTAATAATGATTAGCCAAGTATTCCAAAGGATGATGAAACAGATGGACATCTTTCTGTGTGCCCTCCTCATTTGTCTCTAATATATATCAGAATAAGCTAGAAACAACATTTAGCCAGCAGTTGCTGCAGGCAGCAAACAAAACTTCCATGTTCCTTTGGTTTTGCATGTCTTACAAAACCCTCACCATTATAAATGGGGGGGTTCACCTGTCTGCTCTCCCTTTTGAAAACATGATGCTGTGAGGAAGAGCTGAACTTATAAATCAGATAAAGCTATAGGGGTGTTTTTACTAAAAACAACTTCTCAAATGACATCCCCAATATTTTTGTATTTCCTAATTTACATTCAGTCATCCAAATTCCTCATCACCTCGACATATCACCACGACAGCATGCAAATCTAAGGTCATCAGGATCTAAAGTGGAAGATCTGGGTTTTGTTGTAGATTTGTTAGGGCTGTACATGGTAATGTTTTGGGTAAAATGAAACTAGGGAAAAAGTTCTCCCTCTTCCTTTTGTCCCCATTCCCCTTTCTTCAGACTAAACCCTACAACACCACTCTGACTGCAAGTCATAGTGATGAAACACAAGTAACCCCATCTCTATCTTCCACCACATTATGAAAGAAGAAAAGGATCAAGACTGACATTATTTTTTTTATTTTTGCTTTATGCTTTTACCCATTATTTGAGAACAGAAGATTTAGCTAACTTGCCTTTAAGTTTACCAGGCAAAACCACAGGAATCAGAGACAACCTCTACCTCAGGCTGGGTCTGAAATTGTTTATTTTGTCACAGTACTGCCACCTTGTCACTTCATCTCTCCCTTCATCTCCCACTGTTTGAGGTTCCTAGTGTGGCAGCACCACTGATTCCACTTGAGTTGTGTGTTCATTCCCAGACACCCCTATTAGAGTGATGGGTGAAGACAGTGCTGTGCCCCTGGCAAGACACTCCCTTTCCAATTGGAACAGCTAAGGCTTGGGCAGACATCAACTTCTGCCACTCCCAGCACTGGCCAATGAAAGTGGTATATAGTCTTCACCAGCAGACTGGAGGGAGAAATGGAAATGG
Organism: Aviceda cuculoides; assembly: GCA_035590195.1. Taxonomy (NCBI): domain Eukaryota; kingdom Metazoa; phylum Chordata; class Aves; order Accipitriformes; family Accipitridae; genus Aviceda; species Aviceda cuculoides. Next base: position 11,924 of record JAVJGG010000208.1, read on the forward strand.
GTGGCCAAGGTGGTGGCATCTTAAATTGCCATTGTAAACCCTGCCCCAGTGTGTCTTCACACCCCTGAGGGCATGGTGCAGACTCAGTGCCTGACTTTTTACTGTACCAAAGTTTTGTTGACATGTTTGATTTAGTGTGAACTGATGAATGCATGATAGGGATGCAAGTTCACCTCTATTTCCTTGCTTCTGCCTGACCTCCTCCATGTCACACAAGGAGTTTAGAATAGGACAGCAACATTTACTGGCCACAAGGAAAATAAATCCAAGAGGAGATATTGAAGTAAAAAGAAGAGTAGGAAAAGCAACTGTTCTTTTAGTCCACAAGCACCTCCACTTGGCTCGTCCTGGTGATTATAAACCACCAATATTCACAGAATGAAACATTATTTGTAGAAGCCCATTCTTAGAGACACTTGGTTGCTCAACACTCAGACCTCCAGACTCCAAACCGTCCAAGATTTAATATCACATGTTCAACTTTAAAATAGTTGTTTCAATTTCTTCAGTCATTTAGTGGGATTCACAACAAGAAAAAACATTGGAAGCTTAGATAAATGAGCACAGAAATGTATTCCTCTCTCTTCACTCCTTCCCAGACCCACATCTCCTAATTTTTTAAAGCTTTTCAAAACAAAGATGGAAAGAAACAAAAGCATTTGCTGATTTGAAAATATTTCAATAATAGTTTTGTGTGATTCACTTGTGCTTGATATGTTTATGTCTGGAAAAAAACTAATCTCCAGATGTGCTCTACCAGAGAACAAACACAAACCATAGACACTACCTACCAGCAAAGTCTCCATAACTAAGCAAAATTAAAATTGAAAATCCTTTGTATACTTTGTAAACTATAAATACAAAACAGATCTGTCACTGAAACTTGCTTTTATGAAAGAAACACGTATATTTTCTGTAATCCGCAAAATTCCATTTCAACCAAATTTATTACAAATTCCAAGCTTTAACCCTAAAGTTTCTGTACCACAACTTAAACCACCAAAAAGTTATTGTCAATATGAAAATTTAAGGTTTCTACACCATACATGCTTCTGGATCAGATGACCAACAAGTCACTACAACCAAATAAAACCTTTTCCTCTTGAGTTAAAAAGAACTAAAAAATCCTGCGGTCAAGAACTTCAAGGAAAAGGCTGTGTATTCCTGTTGAATATTATTCTCAGCGCTTTCTGATTTTGCATTAATAACTTAGTATATTTTTCCTGCTAGGAGGTGTTTTCCTCAGTGGATAATACTTCTTGTTGTCATTTTTTCTTCAATTCCCCTCACTGTAGTGCAGACACAACCCTGATCATGTGCCATCACCAACTCTCTGCAGTCTTATTCTTGTCTGAAGACCCCTATACAACTGTGCTCCTGTCTGCATCTGATTTTTAACTTAGGTCCCTTTTCCCACTTTGTTTATTCAGTATTTCAGTAATGGCAAGCCATTCTGCTTTTCTTTTTCCTACTTTCTGTATCTTTTCCTGGCAGCATTTTTATGTCTTGTTCCACTGCCTGAAGGGGAGAAAAATCCATAAAGTAAATTTAGCTGTCCAAATTTCACTGTCAGTCTTGATCAGTGAACAGCTACTGCTAGAAAAGATGTAATTGTTCATTAAACTGATAGTAGATGCAACAAAGATATTAGACAGTTGCATCTTTTTTTTCATATCTATTACAAATACAGCATTGTCATACAGTACTAAGAAAAAAGGTAGACTTGCAAAATACAAAACTGGCAGAACAACAGCAACCCACAAAACAGTTGTTACTAAAAACTGGTAAGAAGAGAAATGCTCAATATTTGAACTTTACAGGTGATATTATCAACTCACACTGGCAAGAGGTATGCTAACTAGCATGCTACTACATATACATGTAGCTAACTGAAGACAAATCAATCACCGTCTGAAAAGCATCTCAAAGAACATATCTACATTGGTGTATGAGGAACCCCCACAGCAGGCTGGACAACCGTGCTGGTATGTAGACGAAACAGCTGCACAAGCTTGTACAGTCCAAGCCTGAAACAGTTCCTGGTAGAGGGCTTTGGGTGGCCCAGATGTATCTGGAATGGAGAAGACAAAAATGAATTGGCTAAAAGGTATACAGGTTATCAAACTCTCTTATCTAGGACTACTAAAGAAAGTGAAGCGGGTAGGGAATGGGTGTAAAGATAGACCTGGCTGAGAAAAATGGAGACAAATGGAAAGAGGTGCACATGGGGAAAGATATTCTTAATACAAGATTTGTTCAGAACTGACCGTGACTACTAAGGACCAAGATCTTGGGCTCAGAATAGTTAGTTCCATCAAAATTGAGCTCAGTTCTCAGAAGCAGTAAGAAAAGCAAATCCAGCCAGTATTGGGTACTTCTAGGAAAGGAATAAAGAGTAAAACTGAAAGCATCACTATGCTGCTGTGGAAATCTATGGCTTGCTGTCATAAATTGAACATTGCATGCCGTTGAGGCCCTCTCGTCTCAAAAAGGGTACAGAAGAGTTGGAAGAATTTCAGAGAAGAGCAGTGAGGATAATTAAAGTTACAAGCCAGGTTTTGTACAGCTGCTAAGATTTGTTTCTCTGGGAAGAACATAGTGGAGGTAGATGACAGTAAAGGTCTACGGAGTCATGAGAGTCTTAAAGAGGATGGGCCAATCTCTCAGTAAAAGAAATGGGAGTATGAGGGGAAAACAGCAAAAAGCAATTTCAAAACAAAGCTAAAACAAGGTAAAGTTTTCTCAAACAAGGTGCAGTTAGGCTGTGGGCAGAGTTCACATGGGTTACAGGTGAGACTGGACAAGTTCATGGAGCAAAATCCATTCAGACCTAACTAATTCATAGAACTCCTATGCGGGCAAGGAAGTCCCTGAGGTCAAAATGGCTGGAGGCTAGGTAAATACCCAGGACAGAGAAGTACTATGTACACCAGACCTCTACTTACACTTTTACTTCAGCATCTCCTTTTTGCTGACATCAGAGTCAAGGCAGAGGGTTGCACAGATCTCTCATGTGCTCCAGTATGGTTACTCTCACATTTTTCATTTGCATATGTTCTCTGCTCAGACATTAAATGTATCACAGCTTATTTCTGAACATGCACATCTTCAGTTTACATTTGCAGTGATAGTGTCAGGTAGAAAAGTTCACCAGTGTCTGTCCTCCTTGCACACTGCATGACCAGACAAGACTTCAGCATAACCAGAACTCAGCCTGAATGCCAACTGCCAGCATGGGACAATGTATGTGCCAGATGTGCCACATGTCAGATCCCCAGGAATACCCATCTCTTCAGGGACCACACAGTCAAGTAAAATGCAGATGCTGTTAATAGTACCTCTTTTAAACTGCTCACCCACACTGTCCTGGTTTCAGCTGGGATAGAGTTAATTGTCTTCCTAGTAGCTGGTACAGTGCTGTGTTTTGAGTTCA
>JAVJGG010000209.1:0-10057 GCA_035590195.1 Aviceda cuculoides
GAAAGGAAAGGAAAGGAAAGGAAAGGAAAGGAAAGGAAAGGAAAGGAAAGGAAAGGAAAGGAAAGGAGGAAAGGAAAGGAAAAAGAGTGAGTCAAGGAAGCCAGAGGAACAGGGGAGATTGGCAGAGTGACAAGTACCTCTTCTCAGCATCAGTCTCCACTTTTAATCCTAAACTTTGCCCAAACCCTCCATATGTTTCTCAACTCCCGAAAATCTACAAATCAAGAGTCAAACTGCATATATCCTAAAAATGATGTTCATTTTCAAGATGCACCAAAAAATGAGCCTAAGAAAATTTTAATAGATCAAATCCCTGGGGGAAAAACAAAACAAAACAAAACAAACAAACAAAAAAACCAACCAAACAAGAAACAACAAACTGCTTAGATTTTTACTTTGGAGTTTTAAGGTATTCTCTGCCAGGTTAGTATAGGACATCTGCTAACAAAATTACCTTTTAAATAATGTCCAGAACTACAAAGCTATGAAGCAAGTTTGGCAATAAAGTGACCGTAGGCCTCCACTAGTATCAACACACAAAGCAGTCATGGCCAGCCAGCTGCATAATCCCCCAGGTCAGACCAGGGCCATGTCCAACCCTCGTACTGTGCTGAGTTCATCAAGGCCTGGGCAGTAATACCTGGCTCTTGCGAGACATTCTGTCCTCATGAGTGGCAAAGGTATTTTGTAAAATGTTAATCAGTGAGCTCGGAAAGTATTGCCATTCTCATTTTACAGGTGGAGAAATGGATGCAGAGAGGTTAAGTGGTTTACCAAAGGTCTTAGAGGAAGTAGGTGGCAGAGCTGAGAGCGTAATTCAAGAGGACTAAGTCTCATGACCTTGATCTAAGTGACAATTTCTTTGGAAGGCACCTAATTTTTCACATCTGTTTTTTTGTATAATAGAGATACTTAATTCCAATTACAGGAAAGGAGAACTTTAAGAAATGGTCAATTATGAGGATAAGGCTAAAATCACTAATAAAATAGAGGAGGACATTTACTGCTGAGAGGAGTACAATGCTGAATACGTTGGGAGCATGAACACTATTAGTTCTGACTTCTGCAAACAGGCTTTGTTAAACTGGCAATTGGCACAAGGAATCCTCTGCTGCATTTCCAGATATGGGCTTAGTTTCCCCACGGCTGTCTTCCATGCATTCATGTTTTATATGATATAAACTATGACTTCCTGAAAATAAAAATAGTTTTGTTAAACTTAGATTTTCAATAAACTACATCAGATTCCATGAGGCAGAAAAAGTATTTCTTTGCATAATAAAAGTTTCTGGCTAGTAACAGGACATTTTAAGACTTAAAACATATGGAACATTGTGAGCCTCCTCCCATGTTCACCAGTTTAACTCCAAATGGAATGAATGCTACTTCTCTCCACACTTAACTTTCTTCTCACACTGAAGCTTTTAACAACAATAAAAACCTAAACCCTACATCTGAATTCTTCTATCAGACAGAGAAGTGAAACAACTTACAGCAGTATCAGCATTTCATATTTTCTGCTCCATGCACAGTAGGACTTCAATCTACATGTAACGTGGTGAACAGTCTCACTGAAGGCAATTGAACTGTCCCCATACAAGGGGATAAAGAATAAGAATCTGTCTTTTTTTACTTGCGAGCCAGATTGCCATTCTAGAGATACCCACAGGTCCTGTGTTTGGTGAAATTGCCGCTCTGGAGGATGACTGCCATATCATGTAGGCAGGGTTTAACTGCTGGGCTACCTGCACTCCCTTCAGAACAGGCGCTCAGTGAGGGCAAGCAGCACGAGGTAGAGCACTGTGACAGGCAGTGTCAGATATAAGTAGCTTTGCATTTTCAAACATGCTAAATTAATGAGACAACTTGTTTGTGTGAAGTTTGACATGGGTGTTTGAAGGGCTAAGGCCTTAATAATGTATCAGAGCCATTGCAATGATATTTTCAGGGAAAAATTAAAAAGGAAAGCTAAATCCTACATAAGTCTCCTGAGATCCAAATATAAGCAACGTGCTATACCATCTTCCAGAGTTTACTTGCGGGCCTGAATCACAGGGGAATGCTTGGAGTGCATTTTCTCTGTCCACCACCACGTGTGTTTCAGGCAAGTTAGAGAATGTGGTTTTTATTCCCTTTTTGTGGTTGAAAAGGGATCCTTTGCATCGTCAGAGAACAGACGTCCATTCAGTCTAGCCCAGTCAAAAGCACAAGCCAGGGAGATTATTTCCTTGCTGGAAGAGGACACTGAAGAAGAGTCAGTCCCCTTCTTCCATGGGTACCTTATCCATGTCAGTATCTCTCTTCCTTTCATTTCTGCATTACTGCAGGAGGTCTTATCACTGTTCGTGATTGCAAACCCACTTCACTGTTGACAGTAGGGCAAAGAGACAACTGGGAAAGATGTGTATGAGAAGCAGCAGCTAAGAACACAGCTTTCTGCAGCCCCTTGCTGCCAGCCTGAGGAGAAATTATAGAGCTATGCACAACATTTTCTGCAATAGTTATTTTATCTGGGGTAATAGAAGCATGAAATGAGAGAAAGTCAGCTTGCAGAATTAGCAGCCTTGCAGTATTAGCATCTTGTGGCCATATAAAGACAGCAGCCTCTAAAGTTGCTTCAGTTGTTTCTCTCCAGCTAGCACCACTGGCAATGACTCAAGAATACAAAAAGAATTACAGCAGAACCACTGATGCAAAAGGGAATAAAGAAAAACAATGGGGATGTTTTTAATGAACTACTTGCTCTGTTATAGGCAGTTTTCAAAAGTTCGTTTTATGATTAGTTTATATTTATACACTGTTATTTGCAAAGCTGCTTTTGCTAGTACACACTAGTGACTCAGTTTGTAAGGCACTTCTCGATTTGTTATGCCCTCACAGGAGTTTACAGTCGTTGGAGCCTCATGGAACTGGCTTTCTCTCTCTGTCAACCATGCATGCATGCACATGTATTTGATGTCATTATTTATTAATTCTTTGTAGAGAATACAAGTATAGCAATCAAATAGTCCTTGAATGGCCAGGGTCCAACACTCTAATTTTTTAACAACACAGAAGTGAAATGTTCTATGCCCAGCTGTTCAAATTACATCTTTTGTTGTACATCAGTGAGTTCAGAGGGTCTAATTTTTAGGGCACTTCTACATTTTGAGGTCTCTGTGTCACTATAGGTTTATCTGAACCTTAATGGATATAATAAACAAATATATATGAATGCAGTTTCCTTTTCTGTATTGGCAAATGAGGATCCAGCAGTTATCTTTTTCAAACGAGTAAAACAGAAAATAAATAAACATCCTAATTGCAGGTGGGATTGTAAGATATCCTGAGTATAGAAAGTTGGGAAGCCAGCGGTCCTGAGTTCTGAGCCAGATTAGAAGTCACTTTCAAAGGCTGATGACAAAGTTACCTGTGTAAATCCATACTTAGGCAGTATAATAGGGTACACAGTATGTCAGGGCTGCTTAGAAGAGACAGAAAGCCTAACACACTCCAGCCAAGTTTTGTCCATGGGTTGCTACAGTCTGCTGTGTGATGTGCTTACTCTAAATCTGAAACAGTTCAGACTAAATCTGAAATTGTTCAGTTTCTACATGAGCAATTAGCACAGTGCAGCAGCAGCACAGTAGAGCAAAGCACTCAGTGCAGAAGACCCAATGTCTATACTACACATATTCTGGAGATTTTGGAAGACAAACATATGTGTGAACTTAATTGGAAATTCATGAATCCTCAGTAATTTAAAGGAAAAATTATTATAAGCAAAAGAGACAACTGGAAAAAAGAAACTGCTAGAAAATACGCCTGTGGCCAATTTTTTTTTTTTTCTTTGGATCATAGTTCTGCATGAACTAAGCACCAGCAAAGGCATTTTTTTCAGCGTCAAATTGGGTTGAAACAGACCATTTTGATAAAAAGCTGGGGAGAAAGATTTGTCTTTCAGTGGGTAGCCTGGAACTGTCAGAGTGGTAGCAAGGCCACCCAGCTGGTCTTTTAACAATCCTCACCTCCTCCTTCATGATCCTCAAGGCAGGATGTATTTCCACATATGTGAGAACTTTCTTATTTTGGTTTTAAATATGACATTGTGGGGCTTTTGGATGCCTGCCCAAGGCAAACAGTAAACAACAACAAAACTAACAGTTATATTTAATATCCTGAGGTTCCATTAAATTTTCAGCCTGCTCCTGCTCCCTGTCTTCAAAGCAGTTGACCACCTTGGGAAATGAACGAATACATAGCCACTTCCTGCTTCTGTAGATTCCATTTGTTGTGCTTGTAAAAATGGTATATGCCGCAGTCATATATGCATGAACTCCAAATGGGCAGAAAAGCCACAGAAACTGGTATCTTATTCAGGCACATACATATCAGTAGTTGTAAAATTTGAACTGAAATTTGACAGCTGTGAGATTTTCTAACATTAGTATAGGACAAATAGGCTGTGTCTTCACTGTGGGGTAAGTGTGCTTTGTGGCATGTCCCATGTTCTAGTCCACCAACATGCTGAACATGGGACCTGCGGAAGCACGCTGCAAGTCCCCAGTGGGCTGCTAATCCTCTATCCTGGCATAAGCATGCACTCCTAGACTGAAACACTGGAATGACAATCACAACCCAATTAATAATATTTGGTGGAATGCATGTAAGTGATGATGGCAGGTAAACACAAAATTCTCAGCAAAACTGAGGCACTTTCTGAAACAGAATCTGTCCTACTCCTGGGTTATAAATTTGCATATGTGAAAGAACTGTTTGATACAGAGGGAGTTTGGGGGAGGGACGCATAATTTTATAGCTTTAAGAGGAGGGTTGGGGGGGTGTGTGTGCATGTGTGTGTATGTGTGTTCTTTTTAAGTCTCATTTGAGAGAAGTAGTAGGAGAAAATCTGCAAAGGAAGACCAGAGCATATTTAATTGTTCTGTTCCCACACTAGATTGTCTGGGCATAATAAATGGAACATGAGTCCCATGTCTCTAATTTGATACTTGGAAAGTCCCTCATTCTCTTTTTGCCCAAGGCAGACATCTATTCTGCTATTAAAGTTCCTCTAAAACTAACTAAACTTAATCCAGCTTCCATTGAAGTCAGTGAGAATTTATAAACTGATTTCACTGAGAACAAAAACAGTCCTCCAGGATACATCCTTGCATTATTATTTATTTCTTTTTTTCTCAGATTATGTGATCATAAGTACCTCCGCATTCTTGAGGAAGTAGCATGGGAGATAGGTAGAGAGTTTCGCTTCCCAGGAAATCTCTCATTATTTTTCCAAATCTAGAATGGGTTGGGGAAAAAACCTGGAAGACCACTCCAAATCTGTCTTATGACCCAAATGAGATAGTACATTTTTTTTTATTTAAACCCCAGTTGACATATGCCTACACATTAAACCCAGTTTGCCACTACAAGTATCTTATAGGTAAAGTATCTTACAATACCAATCTGTAAACTTTTGCTAGAGGCTACCAAAAGTTTTTGTCAAAAATTTCCAATCATTCCCGAGTGGTGGGAGTCTGCTAGTGCAGCATTATAGGGAGAGCTCTGACAGCTATGTGGAACAGGTTTGAGCAGCACTGGTTGCCAGCAGCATGTCTTTGTCATTGTTCCCACTTGTTCTTAACATTACTGAAGTTGCCCTAACACTGGCAACATGTAGGTTAAAATATACCTTTAAACAAAAGCTTAGTGCTTGAGTGGATTTAAATGTTTTTTAAATGTGATCTCACATTGCATGGGTAAATTGTGCTAGCTATTTTCCAGCAAGCTTTTGGTTTAAGCCCAGATCTGGCTATCAGCGCTTGAAGTGCCTTAGGGACAGGGCCTCAAAATAGAACTGCTATATATAACTAGATGGTGACAAAACTGTAAATATTTGGGGGGAGTCGTGAAGCAGAAATGTTGTTCCCAGTCCTCCATACACTGAAGCAAGTCACTTGCTTTTGGTGTCCTGTAGACCTTCTTCTACCCAATAAAGCTATGGAAATAAAGCCTGTAACAATGGCCTGTGTGATACACTGGTGTTACTCCCTGTTTTGAATTCCTCACTCCCTGGACAGGGGAATGCAGTGTGTTAACTGGGACGTCTCTGCTGGCTCTGGTTTTGCCACGCAGGTAGGCTACGTATGGTCTCAGTGAAACAAGAGGTGGTTAACCTGCTTCCGAATGTGTATTTGGACTAACAGGGCTAAAAATACAGAAACCAAAAGGGAAGCAACCACGTGGTGGACAGAAAGCACCAAAGTACATACTGCCTTTTCAAAATTATACATCCTTATATCCTCCAGGGCACAGTCCTATTTATGTATCATTGCCATGAACAGCTCAGCTGTGGGTTGTTTGAGGAAAAGACCCTTTACAGTTTCAGTGAGGTATTCAGCATATAAATACTTGGAATGTTTTCCTAAATATATAAATGGGTGGGACATTTTATATAGTTGTTCCCTGCTGCTATCTGCCACATTTTCACTATAACTTTTTTTTCCTTCTTGATACATGCACACCGTGATCAGTCTCTTTGTCAGGGATTTTCAAAGTGTAAAAGTAATTCAACAACATTTTGCTTGGACTATTTCTGAGATGTTAGAAAAGTAACAGTTATATTATTTAGCAAGGGGTAGCCTATCAAACTCCTGAACCTGGTCTGGTAGCATATTGTTTTGCTTATGCATAGTATCTACACCAGTGTGCTTTGTTTACAGAATGAACTGTTCTGGAATGCATAGCTGAAATCTACTTAGGTACAATAAAAGTCCTAATGCTTTTTAATAAGAGATGTTGCTGAAGTTGCTGTAAATTTCAATGGGAGTTCAACATCTGGAGCACCTCCAAGATTTGGCTCCTAATTTGGAACTTGAATTACACTTAATAACCATTTAAAGCCTAGATTGTTTTTAAGTTTGTCCACCCAGTTTTATCATGCAGTGTCTGCTTTTTCTTTGCAATTACTCAGAATCCACCAAACTCTACTAAAATTGCAGGACATGGGTATGCTAATTAGCAGCAGCTGAATGCCTCTATTTACAGGGGAAAATCAGGTGTGGATTCCTGCAATTTTTCACAGAAACTTACTTGTATGAATTAGTGCGGTCGTGTTATTACTTTCACCTCAAATATTTTCTTTAAACTGTTACATAACATGATGGAGGTAAGACTTGGGTACCAGTGGTGAATTCTGAATGGCCCAAGATTTCTCTGAATGATTGCAAGGGAAGATGTTTCTCTGCACTGCACTCACTTCCTGCTGTGCTACTGTGGCTGTCCCACAAAAAAGGAGATTCCAGGAATACATGAGATACACCACAGAGCAATAAACCTTAGTTAAAACTACTTTCAGTGCCATTCAAAGTGTTGGTTATCATAATAAAGACCATCTAAGGTCTTGTCTCACTTGGACGGAGGCCTGATACAAATGCCACCGAAGTGGAAAGGAAGCTTTGGCCGTCTCACCCTTGTTACACCAGTACCAACCTACTGCACTGCTCCTGCTGCTGGCTGCCAGGTAAAACCCTGAAGGCATGGCAGCACGCTACTTCCACTGAGGTCTCATACCTCTGGAATCCACTTCTTCTGACATTTCTCAGAAAGCCATACTTGATAATCTTCCAGTTTGCAACTTACCAATTAATTCATAAAAGGTGAACTATCTATTTTTTTTGCAGTACATCTTCCAAGGCATTAAATCCCCTTATGGTAGAAACATATGTCTATTTCTTTTTTTCTTTGGATACAGCAGGATTGTTGTTAATTCAGGTTAGATATCCCGATGCTCTGATATGTTTTATAGCAATGTTGCTACAGAGAGCTCAACAGTTACCTCTAAGGAAAGCTTTCCATGTTTCGCATGGTTTTGTGGGGAAAGGAAGTAAATTAAGATTAAATAAAGACTAGTAAAGGGAAAGAAAATGGTTGATTAAATGCTGCTTTCTCAATTTTGTGCCACAGGGGAGAAAAGGCAGTCACTCAAGATAGAGAAGAAATAGAGTTCCAGAGAATATTTGGATTTACAGTGTGATTAGCTGGCAGAACTTACTGCCACCATATATTGCTAAAGGCATAAAGCTGGAAAAATTGTATTCTGGCTGCCTATGGCAGCTATGATTTTCATCATGTCAGCTGGGTAATTGGATAGTCCCATTTTCAAGGCCAATTCTCCCAAATACATAAATGTGAAAATCTGAGATTTCTCTAAAGCTATTTTCCTGTTATTCTATTCACTGTCTTTTTCAGTTTTGTGCTAGAGTTTCTCTTCCTTTGTGTCTGCATAAGTAAAGGTTTTTCTTACCTTAGTTCAAGTTGTGAGTGCTGTGTATGTCTGTGTGTTTGTCATAAAAGGTAAACTCCCAGCTTTGTAAGTCCCTACAAGTTTTGTTAAAAGAGGTAGTCCAAGAGTGAAGAGAAACCCTGCCCAGGAGATGGGAAACTACAGAATGTTATTTCCCTTCATTAGACTGTGGAGAAATCACACAGTAGAGACTTTGTGAACGTCTCCACTGCAAGAAAAGCTTTGGTCATTTTACCTTTTACGAGACACCAGGGAATCAATCACAGGATAGAAACCCTAAGAAACTAGAATTTATGGGTTCCAGCATTCATGGAACTTCATACTGTTCTCTTACTGTTGGTGCATCTTAGTCATATTTCAACCTAGATGCATACTTTTGTCCTCTTCTTTTATAGTTTTGTCACAGATTGAGATTTCATCTCCCTTTGCAAATCTGATACTAGCATTCAGAATGGATGTTATCATCCATTCACACTTCAGGAAAACATTCTCCTACCTAATACTATGGGCAACATTCATGTGACTTGTACCCCATTGTCAACATTATTTGCTACATCAATGGGCTGGTTCAATTCAGGAATAAAAAGGCAGGTGCTTGGGCCCAGCCATGTGCAGACACCCGTGCCCTGTTGTGGCAAACTCTGTCTGGCAGTACAGCTGGATGTGCAAAACTGCACCTTCCCCAAGAATGAATCAGTGAGGCTGATGGCGTAGCGATAAAAGAACCCTGTGTAACCTCACACACACATTTTCTGTGGCATGGATAGCATATGAGTTTAATTTTTAAGGCAACTTACATATATCCTGCCTTTGGCTTGACCTGAGAGTTTCCTGAAATTCTCCCAACTCTGCTAGCAGTTAGTGGGATTCCCGTTCTAGGAAACATCTCAGCAGGTTTTCCCCAGCACATCATCTAGTTCTGTTGTGAGCCCCACCTCTTTTGACCGGTACTATGGACACGAAATAAACGCCAGTACTTAATGATAATACCGTATGAAATCCCAGTTGCAAGTTCAAAGAGCATACACTTCAGGGCATACAGTCACTGTTCAGATGTTGAGGGTGGTTGTTTTTTTCTCATTAATATGAATGTCCTGTTCAAAACACATGTCATCAATCTTTGGTGGCCTAGGACTAAAAGCAATTCCAAATTAATCCAGCAGGTTGGCAAGAGATCAAAAATACCAACAATATATGAGTTGATACAATTTACTGCCAGTTACATAAACAAGGAAGGCATCTTAATGGAGTGGCTGATGGCACAGCCAAATACTGCTGCAAGCAGGCTTTTAGTACTACCTATCCATCAGCTGAGTAAGATTCTGTTTACTGCTTAAAAGTAAATAATGAAATTAAACTAGCTACAATAAACACTGTATGGTGTAGGGAAAAAAAACCAAAACCAAAACAGTGGAAAACATACACTGAAATTTATAAGGTGGATCTGAATATGAAAGCTCCTGGTAGAAAGAAAAAAGACCCAGGCACACTGTGTTAGGAAGCTGAGCATACAAGGTAAAAAACTGGTCCCACTGAAGACAGTGGCACATCTTCCACTAAGTCATTCAAGTTCTAAAGTCAGCATCAGATTGGGGTACTTCCCTGTGTTTAGGAACCAAGAAAATGTTTCATGAAGAGGACAGAATTCACCATAGAAGCATAAAATACCCCTGATACTGGATACAGCGTCCTGTTGTATTTTTTTAAAGTCAGAAATAGAATTATTCTGAAAGTATTAGGAACAGCGGTTTCCTGTTTATGCTCCTTGGGGGG
>JAVJGG010000210.1:0-15186 GCA_035590195.1 Aviceda cuculoides
CACGGGGCAGCCCCGGCCTCTCCTCACAGAGGCCGCCCTGCGGCCCCCTCACCGCCAGACCCTCGGCACCTGCACCCTGTACACCCGTCTACCTTCATTTTCCCTAAATAAACATGAAGTGGAGTGGAGGAAACCTTGGATCAGGAAATCACATCTGTTCCTGTCCTCCCCTGCTCTCTATTTTTACCTCAGGTTTGGTAGATAGTGTTGACTATAAAAAAAAGTTAAAGTGTTTCATAGTCAGAAACGACTTGAAGGTACATTGACCTGAAGATTTCAAAAAGAGAATTCATTGGTGCTCTGTTAACACTGGTAATGTAAAACCAGTTCTAACAACATTTTTTCCTTTCCACTTAATAAAAAGAGGCTCCTTACTGTGAAACTAAGAAAATGTTTATAGTTATAACAGATATATCTGAAGTAGGAGCAGTATTATATTTGAGAATCATTTGTAAATATTTATACTAATAGTTCTGTAATCCAATTTGTGCACTGGAAGTTTGTTCAAGCTTTTTTTTTTAAATGGAAAACAACAGAGAATGATATAGTCCTGAAAGCAAAGAAAACAAGAAAAGGGCAGTGGATGGAAAAGTGAGTTTTTTGCTCTGTTACTTAACACCATTTAGCATTTTCATGTGCTGAAATGTACAAATAATCTAGTACTCATGGATTGAACTGTTGTTTTCAGTTGCTACATTCTGAATTTTACTAGTATTCTACTGAAATACTTTCTAATATAGAGCCCTACATCAAGACCTTGACATGATAGGCAACTGTGTCCAGTAGTCCCAGTCAGAATTTTACTGAGCTTCAAAAATACTGTTCGTGTTTGTTTTTTTTTTTTTTTTCCAACCTACATCTATATATTGTCAGTCCTAAAATCTCATCCATGCTATGCTTCCAGAAAAATCAGCAAATCTGTGCCCTGTAGCATCACATCACACCTCCATCCCAGAGCAGCAGGTAGTGGCTAGTGGCTGCATGGGTTTCAAAATGTAAAGCACTGTCATGAATTCAATTTCCTTTGACCTTAAAAGGGTGAAGTGTTGAGACTCAACTATGTCTCAAATATTGGTTTCTCGCTTGGTAAATTATACCAGCGTTTATCCTGGAAGTTAACGGGTTAAATTCTCAGCCATCTTCAGCATGAAGTGGTATGAGAACTTTTCTTCCACACACAGATCAAACAAAGAAGTGATTTTCATTAATATATTTTTCTTCCTTTCCTGCTGAAATTGCGAAGTGTGAAAGCAGAGACTCGTGAAGAGCAGGTGGAAGATAGGCTATTTCTAACTTCAACCTTTTTTTTTCTCTTTTTCAGTCTTTTTTTTTTTTTTTTTTTTAAATGCTGATGATGTTTTAATGGAAAGTACAGCAATATAAATTTCTTCTTATAATATTTCAGTATTGCCTCATCTGGCTTGAAAAATGCAACATGGCCTAAGTGATTTTGATCAAAGGATTGCTGGTTTTCCAAACCTCAAAGGGAGGTAAGTTGGAGGTAGAAGTTCAGAAAGCAAATTAATGTTTTATTTGTTTCTTTTGTCTGCTTCGTTACTTAGCCTTTCAAAACTTTAAGATTACTCTGTGAACCTGAAGTATAAGTACAGCAGTGTTACAAGAAGGTCTGTCCTCCTTAGATCTGTAATCCAATATTCGGCACTCTTGATTTTGTAATAAGTCACATTGGATCAGGATGAACACTGGAGAGCTTATTCATCAAATATTACATTAAAAAAATCATTATGTTTATCACATTATTCTGATAGTATTCAATAAATTTTTTTCAGCCAGGTAATAAGTAAGCATCTGAGTCATGGGGACTTTAACAAATACTTTCAGATTTATACATGACGTGTATTTTTCTGCAAATATGGGTATAATATAAAACAGCTCATAGAACAAGTGTGAAAAATCTACACAGAAACTTGTGCAAAAAAGAAATAAATAACATGCAATCAATAAGACTGTGATTAAATTAGTTGTTGTATAAGGAAACTTCTGCACATTAATGATTTATAAAATAAAATAATTCTAAATTAAATTCTGATGAAAATGAATTTCATGAGATTTAACACTTCCCTAAAACCATCTGAGTAAAGCTAAAAAAATACAAATTCTCTTACTATCTGCTGCAATAAAACCTGCAGAAATATAATGCTAGGACTTTGTTCTTGTCAGCATAGAAAAGAAAACAAGCAGGTGAGACACAGTATCTGCATGAAATCATTGCTCAATTCAGAGCAAACTTTCTGGATTCTTTTGATCAGTGTCGTCATGTCTGAATAATGAATTGTGTAATAGTTGTGTGGAGACTTGAATTCGGGAACTACAGTGGATTGAATACACTAGCTATCAAGATATTCATGTATTCATTTACTTTATAATATCATAGGTTATGTGTAAGCATAAATTGTTGAAAAATTATTTCCTGCAGGCACTTAAACTTTATTCAAGCTGCAGGAGAAAATTTAGTAACATAGACATTCATCTTGTAGCAAAGTTTATGTGTGCTATATGGCTGACTGAATGATGAAACTTACTTCTTAAGTCAATTTGAAGGTTATAGTTTATAATAAGGAAAAAATACACATCAGGCTGGGTTTTTCAATCAGTGTAGCTTGAGTTTTCTTCGTATTTAGACTTAGCCCTATAACAAATCTTCTGAGGACCTCTCAGAAGCAGATGTGCTCCTTTCTGTCTTGCTGCACGCTGCAGAACTTCTTTGTTTACCCACAGCCACTGCAAAATCCTCTCTCTTCTCCTTTCCATTGTCTTTCAGGATAGCTCGTGCAACATCTGTTGGAGCACACAATTATGCTCTTTAGATACATTCCCACACTGAAGAGGCCCAGCTTTTCATTCTGCAGATTTGGTATACCTAGAGAAATGCTTTACTGTCAAGTTGAAATCATCCTTAACTCTATGGCAAAAAAGGAAAAAAGCAAATGCAAGCTGTTATTCATACACAAGAAGAAATGAAAGAATTTTTAATTTATCTATAACAAAAATCAGCCTGAAAGTCTTTTTTTAAAATAGTAACTTACTGGAGATGTTTTCTTGACACGGTCTTTTCAGGAACTTTTTCTTTGTAGAATAGAATAGTTCCAGTTGGAATGTACCTGCAAAAATTATCCAGTTCAACTGTGTTTCTGCATATATTGAATTTCAAGATTAATTAACTAAAGGTAAATTGCTTTGATAGAAAGATTACAATTTCTCCTCTCTTTGGATTTCCCTAGGACATCTGTGAAGATTAAATCTCCTCTCTCCTTCCTCATGAAAAGTAAATAAAAAATAAAATTAAAACTGTATTTCCCTCAAATTAAAGTTAGAAAATTTGTACTCATAACTAAATTAAGCATCCTTTGGCATGGCGTAAGTCATAACTGTCAGATGAGGACTTGTCCCCTGAAATTGTGTAGCTGGTTGAAATTGGTTCAATATTTTCCCTTTTATTGGCAGTTTACCTTTCAGTGTAGTGTTTCACCCACTGAACTGTGTGTTTTCTGTTGATTTACAGATTAATAAGTGAACTTGATACAAGTGCTTAACTAGAAATGTTTATAGCTCATTATTGTCTGATAAATGATATAGCAGTATTCTGTCATTTTGGAATGACTATGGGCTTCAGATGATTGACTTCCAAAACCTTCCATCTAACAATAACATAGCAAGTTTATTTTTTGACCTTTTTTTTTTTTTTCAGAAACACAAATTGCAAACGGGGTTGAAAATAATGTTTGACGTTTGTTCCCTTGCTCCTGAGATTCACTGCAGTACACTTAACTAATAAAAACCAGCAAAGAGTTGGGTGATAGCAGAAGCTCACAACTTAGCTGCAATGCAACCTTCCTTATGTTGTTGCAACATGTAGGTTGATGAGTGGATTGGGAAATGCAATCAATGTACAAGGTATCTGTCATCCTGCCTTTAAATGATGGATAGAACAATAGTGATCTATTTTGTTATGGGAAGTTCAGATCTGAAATTTGGGAAACATTAGAATCCATGGCACTGGTAAAATTAATTTTGGTTTTATCTTTTTTAATAATACCTGCATTGTGGCTGGAGATTAATTTTCTTCCATTATTCATCAAGTATGAACAGTTTGGTTGTAGTTGTTAAGGATCATAGTAATGCCCCACCAGTATGTTTCCTCATTTATCTCAAAAGATAATTCTCAGAATGATTGGATGCTCAATTCCTGTGGTAGCTGCAATTTCCTGAATGAGATGTGGATGCATTGTTAGAAACTGTCAGGGTCAAAACTAATCTTGTAAAAGCTTCTTAGCCCTTTTTGAATGTTCATTTATTTATATGGAAAACATATTACTACAGAAATGTTGATAAGGAATCAACCTTAAAAGATAACAAAAAACCAAAATGCAAGATTTTTTTTCTGTTGCCTCAGCTTCTCAGTTCTGTCTTCTCTGCATGTATTACTCTTAGAAGACAATATTATAGAGAAGACAATCAAGTCTTATTTATTTAAATATTCCAGGAAGCCTTCTGAATTTCCTTCTGAACTGCTGTTTCTGATGAGATCATCTTGCATGTTTTGGTTGCCAAAATAGACATCTTCTAAACCCATGCAACATGAAAAAAAAATCCCATTTTTCAAACTGTATTTCTTCATATCTGCAGTCTTATCGGGGAGGGGGGAAGAAAAGTTTGCCTATTGGCTACGAACACTCCACGTATGCAGGTGGTGATTGTGAAGGATGTGGAGAGACCTTTGATCCTAACTCTTTCTTTTGAATGGGAATTCATGAAAGCACTTCATTGTATTTAAATTCTGAAGATATAAGTAACTTGATTGATCTACTCCCCTGTATAAACCAGAGCACTTCTCAAGTACTTTGCTGAATTGGGTCCTAACAGCACAGCAAATCACTAATGTCAGCACTGATGCTGGTACAACAATTGAGAATACAGATGATTCAAAAGAAGAATCACATAGTATTTATGATCAGAAGTATGTTGCTCATCACAGCTATGTTCTCTTGGTAGATTCATAAGCTGAAATAGAATGATGCTGTATTTCTCTTTTATAGGTCCTTCAAACATTAAGGAAAACTCAGTGAGGAAAGATTATTTTTACTGGATATACTGCTGTTGATTCTGGGGCAAAATGCTCTTTTATATTGACAGTTAAATTAAAAAAAATGTTTTCACAGTTCTTCACATAATTCTTTTTAGGCAACAATTGCCTCATAAGACTGTGCAAATAGTAAAAAGACATCATAACAGACTTATATAAACCATTAATGCTTCCTTTTGCTTCAGAGAAAAGTATCAGAGAAGGAAAAAGTAATGAAGGTTAATTTTTGTTACAGCCTAACTGAAGCTCCTTACTTGTATGACATTACCAATTCATGAGGTACTTGAGCTATTAAAAAAAACAAATAAAGAAACAAAAAAACGCACCAACAACCCCAAACAAAAAAACCCCACAAATGTATGATACAGCTAGCTTGAAGGCAGGAAATCAACAGGGTCTTGTGAACACATGAAAAAGCTGTATACATGTCTAACACGCAGAAATGTAAAATAAACAGATCCAGGATCACATGTTTTATCAGGTAATAACACATATGGAATGGTCATATGAAAAATATTTCACCCTGAGATCCAGCAGTAATACTTGCTTTCTTACCAAACCCATTTATTCCAAAGCAAAAGATCCTTTTATTGTTTGACAACTGTACATTTGAGGTTCATACTAGATATTCAGATTTGGATAGATTTCATATTTAGCCAAGGGAGTGCTGTTTTCCCTCCATATGTTCAAAGACAGAGTGACACACAGCATAAGAATATGTGAAAGAGTCCTTAGAGCAATATAAAAGTTTTCCATGGCAACAACATCTAAAAGATGATGAAACCCATACTGTAGAGATGGTGCCTGAGGACATCCATTTTAAGATTATAACAATCTTAACCCTCATCAGTAGATGGAAACATGGCTCCTTGTGCAGTCTAATGTAGCCAAAATTAGGAACTAGCCCCAAAGCTCATTAGCTGGGATGAATGGATATATCTCGTTTAATAATTTGAGAAATTTACTTCTTTGTACTTCCCCCAGGAGGTATAGTTTTAAAATATGCATTCACCAGTGGTGAAAGACTGTTCTCACACTTGTCTAAGCATAAACAGAAAGTGTTTTCTCATCGTTCAGAAAGGCTGGAATCATATAAATATACTGAGGAAACAGGAGCTCCAGAATTTTGCAGTAGTATGTCAAGAATTGACAGATAAAACTGTTGCATCGAAAAATGGTTATTCTTTAAATCAATAATAAACTTGCAAAGTGATAAATTGTATTTTTTGTTAAAATTTTTACTTCTTTAATTTAAATACTGCAGAATAAACTTAAAAGCTAGTTCCTGTAGAAAGCTGTTAGTTCTTTGTAGCAACTGGGAGGAATGTTGTGCAGGAGCTACGGTGGGTATATTCACTGCGTTCATCCCAGCTACTTGGGACTGAGAGAAGAGATGAAGTCAGTGAAGAGGAATAGCTTCTTCAGGGAGATGAAGAACATGTAAATACAGTGTCCTTTTGGAAAAGAAGAGCTTGTCTCTCTTTCTGTGAACCGTGACGATTATAAAGATTAATATGGACATATTTTCATGTTATACAATATATATGTTCTCTTTCCTTTACCCTTCATTCTTGATAGATTAACATCATCACTGCTTGATTACTGCAGCTATGCATACATGTAAAGTATCTTAATAAACCAGGAGCCTATCTATCTAGCTCAAAAAAATTGTCTTTTTGATTAGCAAGTAAATCTTATATAGGTGAGAAAAAAAACAGTGACATTTCATAGTACTGTTCTGTAAAATCTGTTTTTCTACTTAATAAAATAAGACATTGTCCATTTTAGGACAGGACATATTTTTCATTATCTTGTGAGGTTTATTTTGTTTTGCCTTATTTTGATGTCCATTCTGAAAGGTTCATATAATCCTGCTGAACTCTAGACATTCAAATGGCGGTGGTTTGAAAGCTATTCTCATGCAGAGCTACTTCAGTGAGTTACTGGTATTTGTCTTTCTGAAAGCGCAAAACCAAATTTCACCAAAAGGTGCCATGGCTTGTGCAGAAGAACAAGGCCTGAACAAGAATAAATTACCTTTTTCTCACCATGTGTATCAGCTCTAGCTTGAATAGGTAAGAACGAGGGGGCGTAGTAGGAAGAATTTACTACCTGCTCTTACCCTTTTGAGTGCTGTAGTGTATCCGTATCAGCAGCAGCGTATCTGTCCGCCGGGTCCGTTCCTCTTTGATGTGATGACCTGAGTTGGGCTTGGAAAGCGTT
Source organism: Aviceda cuculoides (assembly GCA_035590195.1). Classification (NCBI taxonomy): domain Eukaryota; kingdom Metazoa; phylum Chordata; class Aves; order Accipitriformes; family Accipitridae; genus Aviceda; species Aviceda cuculoides. The sequence continues at coordinate 7,328 of JAVJGG010000210.1, forward strand.
ATTTGCAAAAAGAAAGAATTTGGAAGATGTGCCAGAAAGCTGATCTCATGCACGTGGCTAGAACGCCAGACATAAACCACTCCTTAAATGAGAAACCAGTTTTCTTTAACAAGGTTGAGCTATCTCCGTGCCATTGCCTCACATGCAGGAACTGAAAACATGGGGCAGTAACAAACCGTGGAAGCGTGAGGCTGGTCACCACATTCTTGCTCAAGAAGCATTAAAGAGCATCAGTGTGATGCCCTCTACTAAGAGCAGATGTCCATTTATGATGGAGGCCTCTGAAACAAACCTAAAATTATTGCTCAAATTCATCGTATCAGTCATCCTTGAGAACCTAGAAGGAATATTTTTTACTAAATTATTGTCCAATGATTCCTTTTTACACCTTTCTCTTATGTCAGCTGGTTGCATCTCAAGCAGTTGGCTGTTCCCTGTGACAGATTTTGATGAAGAAGTTGCACTGGAGATCTTCATCTTCCATTTCTTTTCAATATATTAAAAATAATTTAAAAAAAAAAAGAAAGAATAGTTTTGCTCTGTGCTATGTGCTTCCCCAATTCCCTGTCAGCATTGTAAACACATGGATTTTCATAATTTCAAACTGCACCTGATGGAGACCTTCTTTTTGCCAGCACGACAGTGTTCCCATCTGGCATTCCACCAAGAAGATTTTTTCGTCAGCATTTTCAGCATTAATAAACAAACTAACAAAGAAGTTCCTGTATTCTCAAAGTTAAATATACTCAAAGAAAAAAACTTAGCTAGAAGCTCTTACAGAAATTTCTAAGCAATCCTTCCTTACGCTGTTTTGCCACAGTCTGTGACCATTTTAAGCGCTGTTTATGTATTATTTTAGAAAAAACTATCACTGTTATAATTTTAGCAAAGGGTGACGGGGAAGAAATTCAGTCAGACCTACGGGGTTAGTCTGTCAGTCAGTTCCTTTTAGATTGTTAGGTGACTGGACGACCTGACGTGTCGTCACACTCGCAGCGTCGTGACAAACGTGCGGTCGTCTCTGACGTGCTCTTTGGAAAGACGACGCGGAGTTACGGGGGGGCCTCCAAGATTTTATTGCTGTAAAGGCACCTACTGCACTGAGTCAGGGGGGGTAGCTGGATTTTTCTACCCTAGCCACACAACTGTGCCATACCTCACTGGTGGAGCAGAGATACAATTATAGATACCGAGATCTGGGTATAAGGTTTAAAGAGGGCTATGTCAGAAAAAAAGTTTATTTTTAAAAATTAGTCAATTTAAACCAAAACAAAACCCGATAAGTAGACAATATCCCTTTAAGTGGAAACAGCAGCAGTATTCAAGCACAACTATTTCATTCTAAAAGTAATAAACATGAGGAATAAGTTGTCAGGTAAGCCCACTGAAGCACATACTATAAATGAATTTAAGAGACAGCTAGAAGTTTTTATAGAGCTAGAGGGGAAATTAAAGACAGTGACAAAGCAGGAAGACTAGGCTGAACTAACACATATAAAAGACAAGTTTTCTGGTTCTTCTCTCCAGCATTTCTTTATGTTCATTACAGAGTGTATCTGATACTTGTTATTTATGTTAGAGAAGGGCAGAAAAAATGAAGTTGTTTCAAGTACATTATCCCAAAGGTCCCAGAAAATTCACCTTCACTTCACTTCTGGACAGGAAAAGTAAAAAAAAAGAATGGATGTAAAAGTTGAGACCTTGAGTTTACCTAACTTGACATGCTGTGAAGAGGATATGGCTGATCTTACCTCCTTTGCGCTGTATTGAGTCATATTTTGGGCATCGTTTTTGTTCTGCTGGATTGCCAGAGTCCTAAAACTGCATCAATAGCTCTTCACGTTCCATCTGATCCAGCTCCTGTCGAAGTCAGGAAGACTTTTATTGCCTCACCTGTGAGCTGGATAACTTTGAGCATATGGTCCGTCCTGTACAGGGTAGAAAAACAGTAGTGCAGCTGGTTGAAATGCTTTCAACAGAATTAAAAATAGGACTTTTTTTTAACTGATGTCAATATTTTTCATTTGTCTTAGCAGTTGGGCATTGTTTTTCCTAATTATTAGTGAAAACATATAGCAGGAATTGTTGAAGTATTTCATTTACCAGAACGAGTTATGCAAAAGGTGCAGGAATTTATGCAGTTTCAATTTAAATACTGATTTCTTTTTATAAAATTTATTTTCTACACTAAAAAAGTCTAAAAATATTTCTGATCAGCGTTTGTGTTTCCATCGTGAGGGGAAATGAAAAGGGAACTTTGAAAGTTAAGCTTTCTCAGTTGTTCATGTCTCAAGCAACTCTAAACCAGCTTTTTGTAACTGACAGTTTCAGGAGTTAGAATATAATAATAATTCCGTTCTCTTCAGGTTTTCTGCTGAAACTTGACACCTACAGTGATTTTGAGTGTTTGGGATTTATACACCCACACAAGTGACTTCTAGCGAAATGATTCACCTGTATATAGATACACAGATGGAAAACCCTGAACGCATCATTCTTAATACTTTTGACATGTCTGGCTCAAGCTTGCTACCAATGAAGTACATACATAAAGATCAGAACTTATGCCTATAGGTATTTGCTCATATTTATTGTAGCACATATATTATACACAGCGGTAAATAGTCTTGGCAAAATACACAAATACTGTTTCTCTATATGGAATTAAAATTATATCTGTTGGACTGTTTTTGCTGAACACTGAAGTGAAGCATTCTGCTAAACATGGAAAACAAATGAATTGATATATTGGAATGTTTATGCATTTATGAGTAATAAAATGATACCTTGGATTATGAACAGCAAGAAAACTAAAAAGAAAGGAAAACCTGAGGTCCTAATTTGAGGTTTTATCACCCAGATTCAACAGATCTGCTTTCCTGTCTATGGTCAAAAGCCCACGATGGAAGAGCTGAAATAGTCATTTATAGCTGGATATTACACATCTCTAATCCTCATGGTGCTACTTGATAGCTGTCTAACAGTATTTTGAAGATGCAGTATGACGCTGAAACTTAGGATAGCTTGAGAAAGTGGCAAAAGGGTCTAAAATGTCAAGTGGGGATTGGCATAATTATGGGTCCTCCAAGCACTTTTGCAGATAATAAATGCACAGTGACAAGAAATGGTGAGTGGCCTTTGGAGACTGGGAAACCCAGTCACTGCAGAAAGTGTCTTCATCAGACTGGAGGCTCTAACACAAACCAGGAACTACCAGCTGCTGCTTTAACAAGCGAAAAACAGTGCTGTAACAGAGCCATCTAGATACTACTTGCTTCAAAATTATAGGAAAATTATTGGCACATTGCCAGCCATTTCTTGTTCAGAGTTTAGCTTCAGGGCTATTACCGCTTTTCCGGATTTCTATCATTCTGAGTCTAGCCTACGATGACCATTTAATTTTGTGAAATCATAAATATTGACACATTTCAGCAGGAAAAGAGGCTATAGAATTATGTTTTGTCACTCAAAATTCTACTGGTTTATTATTTCATTTTTTCAGTGTACATAAATAAACACACATTTGTTTATTGATAACATACCTGTTTAATAGCATGCATATTTTAATCTGATTTTCAGTATATGTGCAAGACAAATACATATGTATACATTTTGCAGATGCAGTGATTTTTTTATAATTACCCACTAAAACCTTTCTAAAATAATAACAGGATGTGATTAATTTTAATATGAAAACTATTTGAAATTCGAATGTTTTGTATAATTAAGGATAGGTCATTATTAGAACTTTAATGAAGATTCAGTAGTTAAGTGGTAACCAGACAAAAAAAACCAAACAAAAACCCCACGCTTTGTTCCTTGGGATTGAATGGCAACTAAAATGTGGTAAACCGAATGTGAAATCTAAACAAGCCATAACCAATTAATCCTGACGTTTCTGATTGTTACTGTCACAATTTACAGGCAGCAAGATGCAAAAAACCCAGGGAAAGCAGTAAGGGCCTCGAGTACTGGAGATACGTTTATCAGATTAATTGGGACGTATGAAACAGATTTCTCACACTTAATTCTTGGTTAAGCTAGGAGTTTTGTCTCGGCAGAAGTCCTCTCGAATCTCTGAAAAAAGGGAGAGTAATGCAGCCTGCAGGTCTGTAGTGCCGCTTGTGAGAAGCTGGCGGAGGGGGTGCTAGGGGCGAGAGGAGTGGGAGCTCTGGTGTCTCCAGGGGGGTGTCAGCTCACTTCGGGTCTTCCTCGGGAGCGAGGCCGTCAGGGCAGCACCGGCCCGGCCAGAGCCGCGCTCCGGTGTCCGAGCCGAGGACCTAGAGCCAGCATGGGGAATCTAGGCCTCATATCCGCGGCGTGAAAGTACAGCAGAACGTGGTCTAAATAGTGTCTAAAATCTTCAAGGATATGGAGACTCTTTTCTTGTTGGTTTTTGTTGGTTGGTTGGTTGGTTGGGGTTTTCTGGGCGGGGGGGTTGTCTGCTTATTTGCTTTAAGCAGAATTTGAGGCTTTAGTAAATGAAATGGCCTGAGGGCTATGCCAATATCTCTCTTTCTCAGAAAACTTGTGAAAAGAGCTAGAATTGTAGGAGGATAAATAAAGATCTTCAACAAAGACAAGACAATTTTTTAAATAAAACTCTTCTGAACATAAATAAATACACTGTGACCACGTGCTTCAGATCACAGTTGTGGGAACAGATATAATATATAGCCATATATATTTCTCATGCGGCTGTGACCTCCAAATCAGCTGGACTACCTCCCTTGAATGTTATTGCATCTCTGTGCCCTCACCATTGTCCTTACATACAGGTTTCCCAAACATAAACAGACATTCTTTTGAAATCAAGTTTTCTTTTTTACCATGTCAGATACAATGTCCCTACTGTGATTTTTTGCAGTCCGAGGTCCTGGCTGGGAACCCAGGCTGTTGATAGGTGTAAAGTCCAGTAATCATTTCAGTATGTTCTTACCTACAATGAATCATTCAGACTTCAGCAATTTAACTATACAGTTAACTTGAGCTGCCATATATTTTTGCTTGCATACATTGCAAGCAAATATGAGCAAAATTAAAATTGCACAGTCATTTAGAGCATGATTAGTAACTTGTTACATTCACTGGTGGATTCTTTTCTTCACGCTGTCATTTCAAGTCCCATGTTTGTGATTGTTTGCCATCCTTTTTCAAATAATTTAAAATGTAGAGTGAAACAAAGGCAATAGAAATTGTGAATATGTGAAAATACACTGCTGACATTGAATTAACTTGACATAGCAGTGCTTAAACTTCAGGTGTCCACTGTGGACATAAATGATTGTCTCTTTCAATTAGGAGATATGCATTATTAACATCTTGTAAGTATTTTACTTAAAATTTGATTTTATAGTAAGTGAGATAAATGTAGCGAGTCAAGCAAACAATAACAGGTCATTAAAGTAAGAAATAATATTCACTTGTATTTACACTCTGATATATCTAAAGGAATATTCATGGTCTAAAAAAATGTAATATCAAGTTAATAATAAATTAGAGAAAGAAGGAAAATTGTATATAGAAGTCATATGAAGCCTCTCCTGGAAGAGGTCATGCTTCATGGTGTTGTCAAATATAATTTTTGTTATGGGCATAAGGTCTGTGACACCCACTTACATAATTCTTTGCTAGCAAATAAAATTGCCAGCTTGAATATCGATCACTTCAAAGTGACTAAGAGTTGCTCCTAGAGTGCCTCTGTAGAGAGGTGTTCCCTCTTCCAGTCCTGGGAAAGATCACCTCAACAAAGCAACAATGAAGGGGGAAAAAATAGAGGATTTCCTAAAAGCTCCCCTCTTTTGCTCCATTTGTTTTCATTATCCAGCCCCATGTAGATTTTTATCAGGGAATAGTATGTGTGTGGAAAAAATAGCTTTCCAGAGCACAGTTGTCCTTTGTCTCCAACACAGCTGCATTTGAATCTTCATTTCATATACAGAAAAAAAGAAGAAGAAACAGCAACAACAGAACTAGAGCACATTCATCTGGAGAAAAGCAATTTAGCGGTGACTTCATTAACGGCACCCACCATGAGGGTGGTACTTATTTTATATACCTCTGGCCATCTGACAGTTAAATGCCAGGCCACAGTTAGGCCTCTGCTTTCCTCCCCAGTTTGAAGAGAAGCAGCCACCTGCGGTGATGATTCACTTTATCTGCATCAGGGTCTGAGACAGGGAGAATAAATCTCTCTCCGCAGGTGCTTTTCTGTAACCATTTGTTAGGGAGAGGCCCTGAAGACTGACTGGTCTGCGGGTTCTAGAGCAGAAACCAGTCCTCTAATCCCAAAGGTCTAAATCACATCTGATGTCTAATTTTACCAAGGAAAATTAGATTAGATGAATTTCACCCTAAATTAACACTTCCCAGTGGAAAAACCCCCAAAGAAATCTCTTTGAAAAAGAAGCCTTAGATTCCTCAATGCTGCTCATATTTTTTTTAAAAAATAAATCCTAAACATTAATATAAATGTAGACACAAGGTGCTGAGGTCAAGTCTACGAAAATTTTTGAAGCAACATTCAAGCAACCTGTATGTATTAATATCTGCACTCTTTCACACAGCTGGTGTTGAATACTTTATGATTCTTAGTGCAAGGAGATTCTCAACACTTCAGGTTAACTCAAACCGATGCCAGAGCCACTGTTTTGAAGTGTCACAAAGCAGCTTTGTGTTATCAAGTAGAGGTATAACGATTCTCTCCATGAAATACGACGAAAAGCGAATCTTGCTCCTCACACGTGCCTTCCTTTCTGCTTTGTGTCTGTTCACAGTAGTTTTAACACATATGTCGAGCCAGTAAGGTAATGAAGTAATAACAGCTTCACACATACTGACAGCCACCGGGAAGTTATATAAGGTAGTGAAAACAGGACTTTATTCGCTCACCAAAACTACTTTAAAGGAATGTTAATTATTATTACACTATTTCTTTTTTTGCCTAAGGGATAAAAGAGATGAGATGTTGCTCTGTAACAATCTACAGTTTTGGGTTGGTTAAAAAAGGCTTTTTAAATGGACTATGTTATGTAAGTATTTTTTTTTTTGTGCTCACAATACATGAGATTTTTGTACTTTGTATGACTTTAAATGTACTTTCCAGTTACATTCAGTTCTCAAAGGTAAATTTTGGAGCACCAGTTTGAATATCTTTATTTTTTTATTTAATCTTCCCTCAAAGATCCTGTACACAAATTCTTCATTATAGAGCCTCTGGTGTCAAATAAATGTCAGGTAAATTTGATTTGCAGTGGATTATTGTGTTTATACTCTACTTCCTGCAACACCTCCATATCTTTCTGTGGTGGGTTGGCCCTGGCTGGATGCCAGGTGCCCACCAAAGCCGATCAGTCACTGCCCTCGTCAGCTGGACAGGGGGGAGAGAATGTAACAAAGGGCTCATGGGGCGAGGTAAGGGCAGGAGAGATCACTCAACCAATTACCGTCATGGGCAAAACAGTCTCGACTCAGGGAAAATTAATTTTTTAACCAATCAAATCAGAGTAGGGTAATGAGAAATAAACCCAAATCTTAAAACACCTTCCCTCCACCACTCCCTTCTTCTCAGGCTTAACTTTACTCCCAATTTTCTCTCCCTCTTCCCACCCCCAGCAGCAGCGCAGGATAGGGAATGGGGTTTGGGGTCAGTCCATCCCACGCTGTCTCTGCTGCTCCTTCCTCCTCAGGGGCAGGACTCATCACTCGCTCCCTGCTCCACCATGGGGTCCCTCCCACAGGAGACAGTCCTCCATGAACTCATCCAACTTGGGTCCCTTCCCTGGGCTGCAGTCCTTCAGGCACAGCCTGCTCCAGCGTGGGTCCCCCGCGGGGTCACCAGTCCTGCCAGAAAACCTGCT
>JAVJGG010000211.1:0-15113 GCA_035590195.1 Aviceda cuculoides
CTTTTTTTTTTTTTTTTTTTTTTTTCTTTTTTTTCATTCTATTAAGTTGAAAGTAAACTGCATGCCCAGGCAGTTTAAAAAGAACATCAAGATTGCCTTAAGTGCTAGCAGAGATAGAAAAATATAAAAGTAGCATTAAAAAAAACCACCTTAATTTGATGTGAACAACACACATAAGAAAATTACTATTTGCAATAACTTGCAATAACAATGTGCAGAAGGGAAAAATAAAGAATATTCCATCCTACACTAAATCATGCAAGAAAGCCTGCTGTTATTTCCTGAAACAATTTCACTCATTTGGTCAAAGCAACACTGGGAATTAATGTAGCTCAACTACTAATGTCTCATTTCAACTTAGTATTTTATTTTAACTTCTAAACAGCAAAGTATTAATTCTCAAATTACCTCAATTGTAACCAATCAGACTAAGTTTTTAACGGACACTGTGATGGTCTTAAAAAAAACAAGGCCCCCTTTTGTGAGTAAAAATATGATATAAAAATATAATTCTCCTTCTTCCATCCCCCATTTAACCTGAAAATTTGAATGGAACACTAAAATTGCTTGTTCATGTGAAGTCCCACACCTGGTTTGCAAAGGCATGAGCTTCCCTTCAAACAGGATGAGGAAGATAAACAGAAGAGGGCTAATCTTCGTTCTGCACAGTCAATTTGCAGAAGTCCTACAAAGGACATCCCAAGTTTAAAACAGCTGACAATTGTGGCTATTTTGACTGGATCTTCATAGTTATATTTCTATGCTTTTTAATGATATGAGGAAAAGGTCACTATCACTACTCTTCTCCGATAGTGCTTCACAATATTTCAGTGCAGTCAGCAAACACAATTAAAGTCCCTCTACAACAGCCTCTTTAGAAACAACAGCTTCCTCTACTTTCCTCTCAAATATCTGAATATGTGCTGAGATGCCCAGAAAAGCTTAAGAAATGTAAAACCTCATAAACATTAAAGAGCTGACAATAAGGTCAAATGTCAAGGATTCATTCCAGAGAAGGACTTGCTAGCAAAGTTTTCTTAAAAGACGGAACCATCTAGGATGCTTCTGATGGCTTCAGACTCATAACCATAGTCCAAGAAAAGTGTTTTTCAAACCCAGGTACCAAATTACACAGGACTTCAAAGGTTGATTTTTTTACGCTCTCACAAAGCTAAAGCCTAACCTCTTTATCCTTTCCTACATTTCCAGATTCTCAAGGCCTGGTACCTCCACATTATATTGTTATGGACAACCAAAGCACGGTTGCTTTTGAGATCTATGAATAAGTGTTACTGATGTTTACCTTTCATACTATTCAGGTGCAAAACTACAGGCTCAGCATGGCTTAGGGCAATGAACAGTACAATTATCTTCAGAAGATCTTTAACTTCAGAGATATTAACCTAAATACACTAGAGCAACTTTGAAGTTAACTAGAAAGCATCTGTTAAAAGATTACCTGTGTTGCTTCTGCGAGAGAATCTTGGGTCATTTTAGTTAGTTTTCGCAAGTATCTTCCATAAATCACAGCCAGGACAGCCAAGGGTGGCACAACACTCAAAACAAATGCAGCAAGGCTAGGAGACACAAAAAACTAGAAGAAAAAGGTATGTGTCAGGGGTGGTCAGTGTTCAGATTAAAAAAACCCACTAGAGTACTGAAGTGCAACTTCCCTCACTAGAGTTTTCTAAAACTAGTAGGATTGTAATTTAGCATTGCCATGCTTTCATTTATCATGTTTTATTTCCTCCAGGCAAAATATCCATTCCTCCACAGCATTTGGGATGTATCCCATGGTTAGAACAAAGGATTATAAGCAAAGCGGTCTGGATTTCATTTCTAGCTTTCTCACTGGTTTGCTGTGTGGTCTTAGCCAAATATCTTAACCTGCCAGTAAACAGGCCTACTAGGAAATCTCTTGGGGATACTGAAAGACATAAGCTACTATATAGTTTCTAAAGCACTTACACAACTTTTAAATAGACAGTGTAATGCAGAAAGTTTGAGTAGAGAAATATCGTGCACTACTTCTGGGTAACCGAGGAACAGGTGGAGTCACCAGTGCTCCCTAGCACCCAAGAATGTTCATAACCTGGAATAATGGATTGAATTTAATGTTGCAAAACCTTATCACTTGTAACAATCATCATCAAAGCTCCTAAATGGGTTCTTTTAATAAGATTTACTGAAATTAGATCTAATGTGCTTTCATTTCATCTTGCTTTCAGTATTAAAACAAAAAACTCCAGAAAAATTCAAAATCAACTTAACTGACAGGCTTTATAATTATTTCATAATAATCTCTTCTTTCTGGGCAAGCTTTTATAGTCCACCTTTTAACACTGTATCGTGGAAGCATTTTGAGCAGAATGCCTTACATAAAGTTATTCTATTTTACCTATGGTAAGATAAAACCTTAGACTTTATTTGCTTAGATAAATACAGAAAGCCATAATTCTTATCAGTGACGAAGTATTAAAGCTTTAAAGCTTCATAATGGAAACTCTTAACAGTTTCTAATAACATCAATATTGGAAGCTTATTTTTTATGAGGAGACTTTTTGCTATCTGTTTTTAACTCCAGGTAGACAGCAGAAATTACCACACCTTCATTTAAGATAATTGCCACCAACATATCCTTTCTCAGATAAACCTAACAAAATTAATGCCACCAAAAAAGTCAAGGGAACTGATACACTGCACTGAAGCCTTCGTTAACATGCTTCCTACTTAAACGTATTCTTTACTGATGGACTAAAGCAGAAAGACTAACACTTGTAAAAATCCTCAGCAATAATTTTATATCCGGTGCTGCCTTTGCTCACCTAGGCCTTAACCAGAATAAACCAACACCAATGACTTTTACATCAGTCCCTTCACACCCTATTTTACCTACAAGCATGGGAACGTTATCACTGATTTTAAAGCTATTTGCCTACTATACTTTGCTTGATAAATTTGGGCAGCAACAGTAGTTAATTTCGAACCTTCATTCTCCATATTTTGGGTTGTGAGTAAACATCAAGTGGCTACAGGCACATCATCTATTGCAAGGCAGTACTTAAAAGTTATCGTAGATAACCAGTGAAATACACTTGTATCCAAGAACACACAACGGTTTCTAGACTGAATCACATTCACACCTTACCTAACAGAACTGAAACAAACTTGAAACTACAAGAAGTGACAAGCAGGGAAGAGACCACCATACCATCATTCCAACCCCCACAGATGCCTGTGCTCCTGCCCGGAGCCCATCTGAAAGGTTTTCAGTCACTGAACGGCCCAAGAGGGCTGTATCTGAAGATAAGCGGTTTATCAGCTCTCCTGTTCTGGTCTTGTCAAAGAAAGCGGTTTCTTGCTTCAGAATAGAGGAGAACATGGTTGTTCTCAAACGCTTCACAATTCTTTGTCCTGTCAGAAACAGAAGTCAGTGAAGCATGGCACACAAGACTTTACACAGACACCAACAATATAAAAATCACAGGATTACGCAGCACTGAACAAGTCCCATTACAGAGTTTTAATATACCAGAAGAGAGTGAGCTTTAAGATGTCAAGTAACAGTAAATAAAAATGAACCATTATTCCAGCATACTTATGTTTGCACTATTAGTTTGCCTTTGATCTGGTTAAAAAAGCTACTGATTCCAAGAGGATCTCTCAGCCAGTGCCAAGAACTTCTTTCAGATCATTAGATATCCTGACTCTGTGAAAAAACGTGACTCTCAGTACCACTTTTTGCTTCTGTTTTTACCTGCAGTCTGCATGAGGTAGACACGAGTAGCATTAGCAGCAGCACCACATAGAAAGATTCCACTCAGCAAGGCACACAGGCTGGTCAGGCTGTCAGTGAAGTCTTCACTGGGATTTGTATAAATAATGTCAATAACTTTCCCCAGAAAGAAAGGGGCTGACATGGTAATGACACTGGAAACTGTCAGAAAGCCAACAGCAGCTGCAAATCAACAAGGAAAAGGATAGGAAAATTATTCTGAATTTGCAGGATCATTAATAGTACATATGAAATAATTTTTCACTTGAAATTTCTATTAAGCTTGTGAGTGCCAGTATTAAATAATCAGTGTTCTTTTAGGCCTAGTTCTGAATGGGCTATTTTAAGTTGCTGTATAAATTAACTTGGGCAAGGCACATTTTAAGATCCTGAAAGCCTCTGTATACAATCAGTCCTGGGATTGCTTCTCTTGTCTAACCTTACACTGCACCATCCAACAAGGTTAACTTTTCACAGATGTCATCCTTAGAAGGCATTAACAGTTACCAAATTTTCCGTATCTCACATATAATCCTTCAACTCCTGTTTGGTTTGGGTTTTATTATTCATGCTTGTTACTGTATTAAAGCTTCCAATGGTCTATTTCTGAGATAGTAATGGACTGAAGTAAAGATCTGATCTGAGAACCATCTAAAACATGCAATTTTATTAGGGGAAAAAAACCAACAAAAAAGCATTTGATTTACTCTTGACTGGAAAATTTATATACATTTGTTTTGTTTTACTCTTCGCTATTGTTGGTCTAAAAGAAAAATAGTATAAGTTTGAATTAGAAGTACATTTGCTGATGAGCAGAGCTCTTGAATTCCAGTTGCAAGGTCAGCAGTGGAACAACCTGTGTAACTGGGTTTGACGTTGTATCACAGAGAGTATGAAAATCACACTGGACCAAGACTTAGCCTTTTGAATTCTAACCTGCAAAGAAATTTCTTGAGCCAAGGACACAGCTTGATTCTGAAAAGGCAAGCCAGGCTGAGAGCTAGGAAGAAACCCATCTTTAATGAAAACTGAACAAACTTGATATGAAAACCACTGAACCACAACAAACAATGCCATTTATACAGTATAACCTGCCAACAGCCAACCCCACACTTAAAACAACGACTCATAGGATTGCTACAAAACTACTAGCAGATAATGCCTTCAAAGGCAAAAGACAATGTACTTAAAATCCTGAAGGTGTCTGAGTTTTAGTTCCATTCTAGTGAACTTCTTGTATCACTTCTGTGGTGAAGACAGCAGAGAGCCTCCCAGCAGCGCGTGGCTGTAAGCAACATTTCTAACATCTGTCACAGATGGTTTGATACCTCTTATCACCTCCACACACACGTGGAAAGCTTTCAGTTTTCACCTGAAGTGTAAATACAGCTGTGCATTTATTCGGGGTACAAAAAACCGCATACCTGCCACCACCTGAAGCAAACACTTATCTGCACCTTCATTGCGGTGCCCCAGAACAGTCCTGGGAGAGCTCCACACACTGCCCAAACAAGCTTTATCCTCGCTGTTGTGTCCAACCTGAAGCCTGTGGTTCTTATTCGAGATTTCTTTGTGATCTTTCCGTTGTGTTACACTCAGGCCAGCAAGCATATGGAAGGTAAAGGACTCAGGTCCTTAACTTGAAGCTATATAAACCATACGAAGCCAGAGCAGAAAGGGAAAGACTTTCTGCTGCGCTTTCTAATGCCATCAACACATCTCATAAGCATATTATTTACTAGCTGAAACTTTGTAAGAATGAGTGACCTTATTAACAGGCTGGCTGCACTGACATATTCAAGCTGTGAAGCAGCAGGGAAAAATCCAACAAAAGCCAGGTCATCTCCTTTCAGGAAATCTGGTCTATAAGGCAGCTGGAGATGGTCAAAACATTGCTTATGAGCACAGTGCTGCACAGCAGCTCAATCTCCACTAGTCCAGACAATTTCTCAGTTATGGATGGAACTGGACATAAGAACTGCATATATAAATGTTCACTGAAGGAACAGGACTGTATGGCTATAAATCCCTGTTTAGTGTACAGCCTTCCTGGCTTGGATTTACCTTCAGCTCTTCTTCATGGGTTTCACTGTAATTACTTCCAACAGCCTTAACTGAACTAAAAGCAAATACTAGGACATAAACCAAACTGAAGACTACTAAACTAATTAAACATTTGTCAAAGTGTCAACAATATATTGGAACAATGCAGTCCTGAAGATGAAAGCTTATATCATCCAGATGTCACTTAATTTTCCCCTTAAGCAACATACCTGTCTTTATTAATTTAATCACAAATCACATGCAAAATAAGGTTCCCTAATTGAAACTCTCACTTTGATTATACTAGAACAAACAGAAAATAGAGCACAGATGCCAAGCTGTTGCTCTTTTTTTTTTTTTTTTTTAAACTGTTGACTAATTGAAGAAATAGGAATCAGCAAATACTTGTTCTATCTCCTCATTCAAAGAAGAGCTGTCATTGTGATAACTGGCTAAAGGGAGGAGTATGAGGTGTTCAGCAACTAGATACGAAGACATTTCAGTGATACTGAAGGCTGTTACTGACAAAAAAAAGGTCAGAGTAAACTTTATAGTATTAGTTTCACATAGCTTACTCTGCTACCCAGAAAACTATGTCAAACAAAAGAGTGTATTTTGGAAGCTTTATTTTTTAGAGTAAATCTGTTTTGTAGGCTATGAGATGAAAATGAAGTGGAACTTAAAAAAACAGGGCTACACCAAAGTGGCAACAGAAGCAAAGACAAGGCAAGCTGACTGCAGCAGCAGCTGAGCAATCCTTCTGGAAATGTTAGGCAAACTATTTGCTTGTCTACCTGCACAGAAATCCAGATTGCTGCACAAAGTGATGCCTTTATCACTATTAAGATCAACATGCTCTCTGCTAAGGCTAATGTGGGCTTGCTTCTTGACAGCAGATCTGCAACTTCATTTCATAGCAGATGCATACAGGCGCAAGGAATTGGTCACCAACTGATAAACCAGGGTTTACAAGCAGTAATTGGGCAGAGCTATCGGAAACCTCTCTTCAGAACATGGACTAAGTGACTCCAAAGAGTCATAAACCAATTTTCTACATGCAAGAACACCACAAAGCGAGTGAAAATTTCTAATTTTGCTGGTTCTTACCAGAGCGTACTTCTCACCCAGTACAGTATGTGGAAGTGTTCAAAGCCAAAAAAACTGCCTTCAAGCCTGTTGGGGGAAGGGCTATTTTAAACGCAAATACATAAGAATTTGACCTCAGATGAATTAAGATCATTCAAACCAATGAAGGATGAAGGACAGAAAAATTAGGTAATAATGATGTTTGTCAGTGCATGGTAACACAGCATAGTTTTTACTATTTAGTAAGGTTATGAATGTTACCTGCCAGAATCTTGGAAGTATTTTACAGTTTTCATTTGAAGATCAGGGCTGGCAGGTCACAAAACAAGCTTTGGGTTTGTGAGAAGTACCCTTCTACTGGTAACCAAGAATGCCTGTCCTTTACCCATTATCTGTGTAGTTTTATTCTAATACACAGTGACTTTTTTAGCTTAACACAGAATTTCCACAAGGGTATTTGGAGTGATGAATAAAGTCTACTGCGTTCTATCATATGCATGCACAGGGATCAGGCTCTTCAGTTGTTCTTTTGTGGGAGGAGGATGCACTGACAAATTTTATATTTATCGGTTAGGTAAAGTCCATTTCCATTAGGTGAACCCTGGCCCGCAAGGAATTTGTTTTGGATTAATGTAGGGAGGTTGAAGGACCGGTATCAACCCTGCAAAGAGACAGTTCTGCAAATACTCATTTCAAAGAGAATCTTCTTCCAGAGTACACTGTAGGCACTTAAGGATGTTCTGTATAGTTCTACGTTAGGTATGACTGGTGTGGTTTTCTTTCAATCTTAAATTCATACATGATATCTGGACTGCACCTATTATTATGCAAGAAGAACCTTTTAGAATCATTCTCCTTACATTATTAAGAACAACTGTAATACTGTGCTTAGAAAAAAAATACAGCTAATGTCTGACGGCATGGTTGTATACTGCATTCCTGGTGCATTTTGGAAAGCTGCTAGCTTTTTGAGTGGAGTTGTCTTAATTTGCAGGTATTCTCAATATACTGAATCTTGCAAGTTACTATTTCCAGTGATGATCACAGTTTTTAGAAAATGTTTATAGGAGTATTCTATAGACAGTCTGATGTGGTTATTCAATCTGTGGTGGGTTTTCTTTTGTTATTTTTTTTAAGCACAAAAGAGCAGTTTGGGTTTTCAAATGGCAAAGACTGTTTTCTTTGGTACAATAACAATACAGTTGCACAACTTACTGAAAATATCTTCAAGACAGCTCATGAAAAGGCTGGCATACTGTGGGTCATCTGACTGACCAGGATTATACAACAGTTTGGAGAAATTAACAGTTGCAGAAAATGGCCGTGGGATAGAATTAAACAAGAGAGACAAACAATACCTTTGAGATAATATCTCAAGAACAAGACTAGTGTCCAGGGTTTGGAGGGCACAGCAAGATACCAGCACAGGAGAGAGCTCCAGAGTATCAACTGGTGACATCCCTCATGCTCAGAACATTTACACGGTGCAACTTACAGAAGAAGTCTATGACCTTGAAGAAAGCCTGCTCTTTGAATCATGAGGTGTTCAGGATTGACAGAAATCACCCTTGGTAGCTCCTCAGTGGGGCTCCTATGATCAAACAGGACAGATCTGCCAGGAGTCCTTTGCTATAGAGCAAACAAAATATCAAGGAGTGTTTATGGAGTAGGCTATAGAGGGTTTGTCAGAAGAGCTTTCGGAGAAGATATTTAACAAGTGCCCTTCCAGGCAGAGCAGAACACAGTGATTTGAGGAAACCCAAGAAAGGGAAGAGCAAATAAGACTGCCACTTTGCACAGGAGAGAAGGAGCAAGAGGTAGCAAGGCACACAGCCTGACGGAAGCCCTACGCAGAGCTGTGCAAAACTTCTGCTTGAAAGCAAAGATGGAGGCTTGGCTCTGACTGTAAGCAAGTATCTTCACTTTCTCTTAAGAAAGATGGTATCTCTATTTTACAAGTTGTTATTATCAACACAAACAGTACCACAAGCTAGTCTTTTTAAGACACCCAAAACCAGCTTGTCGCAAACAGGCCTGTTTAAGAACCCATTGACTTTTTTTTTTTTTTTTTTGCCATTGTGGAAAAATATTTGGAGAACTCATCACCCCAACGCAAAATGTAAAAGCAGTTCAGGGTGGGGGGAAAGGGAATGCTATAATTTTTATTTCTAAAAGCTTACTATCCTGTCAAAACCCACAATAAAAGGATGGCTCATACAGCCAGGCTAGAATCCTCTGAATGTTTTCAACAGCTTCCCTGGACTACTGCTTCAGGACAACGCACCAGTCTGTAGTTCAGACACAGCAGAAGTATAGCGCTTACTCAGAAAAGTAGGAAAATCCTAGTAATTTCTGTATTTTATCACAACATGTTAAAACAGCATAAACCATTAATTGTGCACTCATAGAATTCAGTTGGAGATATTTAGAAACCAGAATTCCTTTCAAAGACAAAGTATTTTGAAATGTCTGCTGTATTTTCTCATTATATTGATTTTCCTCACCCATAAAAATCATCCGTTTCTAATCACCAAATGTTAGAAAGTAATAAAATAACTCTAGGTTTGCAGGAGAGAGTATAGCTTCTTTTTTTTTTACTGTGCGTTTAAAATTAAAGCCTTTAGCTTGTTCATATCTGTTTTGTGTAGAAGACAGTCTTTATGTCAGAACAATCTAGCTATTACTCCTTCTATCTTCACAGTTTACACAAATAGCCAGCAAAAACATTCCGCAGAGAAATTAAGTTGTAAGCACCTAATGGATCACAGTGGTCAGCAGCTACCATTTCTGCAATGTCTTACATAAGCAGTTTCATTAACAGTTCACCACCAATTTAAAATAAGGAACTGTCACCAGCTAGCCACAGAAAAGAAAACTTTTTGTGATAAAGTTACAAGGTTGCTTGGACCTTTTGTAAGTTTCATACCAAATGCTGACAAAATCAGAAGAAAAACTAGGGGGGGAAACAACAAAAAAACATAGAATGAAGTCTATTTCATTTCTACAAAAGGCACACTGCACATGAGAAAACAACCAGTAAGTTACCCCTGTATATACCACACATATAGGAATCATGATTTTAAAACCACAAGAATTGCCTTCAGAAAATTCAAGTTAAGTGTGGTTGTTGAGTTGCTTTCAGATGAGCAGAACCACTTCACAGTAGCTAAATACAGTAACAAAAAACAGTGGCCATGTATGTGGACTTGAGAGGTGAACCCAAATTTTGGCCAGGAATTCCCCAGCTACAGGGTGACAGCACAGGAACAGCAAGATTTACAAGACTGGGGTTCAATCCAGGTTCCAAAGAGAAGGGGATTCTAGTGCCCGTAAGCCCTGCCTCTGCTCCCACTGGCTTCCTTCCCACTGTGCACACTACAATTAATTTGACTCACTGTCAAGGTTGCAATGTGTGTATGAAAACTGATTTTTCAGAGAGATGCCACCTGTTTGACTTTAATAAACTTTTAAATGGAGGGGGGGGAAAGCAAATCCTTAACAGTGTGTGGATTGCCTGTTGATGTTCAGACTCATGCTACAGTGCAGAAGTTTCAAAATTAAGCCATTTAAATGTTACTACAAACTAAATACATAGTATCTGCCCAATTTAATTTCCTAACATAGCTGAAGTTTTCAAAGATACTCCTACTCAGGTACTTGACATAAGAAATGTCAGCTTGTACAAGTATAAATAACAGAAAGCATGACTTTCTAGTAGCAATATTCACAGCTGATGCATTCTACATTTCTAGCTGCATCTTGCACAAAAAAATTAAAGTTGTTCACTACCCCAATCATCCCCAATCAAATGAATTATTAAAATAATTTCTGAAGTCCATTACAAAGAGTACACCTAAAAAATTCAGGTAGTCTTAGGTACAACATTTTGATTTTTTTAAAAACTGCACTTCTTTAAGAATTGTTTTTATAGGCATTTATTCCTTATTAGAAACTACAAAAGTTAAATCTACAGCAATCCAGTCTTTCTCGTTCAAGGATGAGAAAGTGCATCACTTGGTGTAACTTTAAAGCATAGAAAAATCAGTTTATGAATAAGGCAGTGCACTTACGATTTAATGGCAAATTTTAACCTATAGGAAAACAGCTATAAGAAATTACACCCAAAATTCTAAAACTACTGAAATAACACTTCTTGCACATCTCCAGAGAAGACCTGAGTACAAAACAAGCCACTCGCACTCGGTGTGCAGGAAGCCTTACACAGGAAAAGGGCACACTTTGCTATTGAATTAAAAATTTCAGAGTTCCTTGTGCTTACTTTACAATTCAATAGAACTATTGTTTCTTTTGAGTGTGGTTTGGATAAAGTGCAACAGACAGATTCTCACAGCGAAAAACAAGGAGGCTGGAGGAAATAAAAGGGATCATTTTGAAAAGGCATTTTTGTAGCCTTGCACACACAGCAGGATTTAATAATTTCAACAATGGCCCTATCCTCTTCCCTGGGAATGGAATTTAACTGAAGACACAGGTTTACCTGATCTGACTGCACAGGATCAGCCAAAGAATTCATGAAAATTACTTCTCTCCTTTGTTAAACCTGGGAGGTATTACAGAATTTACAAACTCCTAACTACAAACTACACAAAATTGTGGCCACTAACAGAGTGAATTCCCATCATAGTATTTAGCCATCTTTTTACCACTTTAAATAAGAACAACAAAATTTAACACATATGTCCTGTTTACAATACATTCACAACTCTACCCAGCTCTAGAAGTAACTGGACATGGAATATATTACACTGACTTTTTTTTTTTTTTTTTTAACAGTATATTTGCTACACTTATTTTCATTCATAAGAGGCTCCGGAGGGTCAGAACCTCCTTCTGCAAGGGGAGTACTGCAAGGGGTGCTGCGTGCTGGAGGTGCTGGAACTCCTGGCCAGAGCAAACCACTTCTTCCTGAGCCAGTGGATGGTGAAAAGGCCCTGCGTAAAACAAGATGTGACTGTCTCTTTTGGTGTCAGACACAACAGGAGCAGGTCACCTTCACCTCTGTACCTGCACCTCCTCAGCTGACACCATTTCCCCACCACACCAAGACGGGTGAGCCTAGTCTTGCTCAACCTCCTCACAAATCATCCTCTGCTCCCCAGGCCTGCACTGTCATCACTGCTACTTCACTTTCTGTGACCGTGAATTTCAAGGTACAACTGCAACGAGCAGAATATCACGACCTGGGCCACGTGGAATCACAGAAAAGGCACGTATCACTTCACAGTGGTAATGCTATACACCTATGTTACCAACATATAAAATGCAAAAGATCTGGAAGAGCTCAACTTTCTCGCAGAACAAAACAGCACCTGTAAGCCTCTGAAGAGATCCCACAGCATTTGTTTACCGGTTACATGGACTTGAAGAGGATATTAAATGTTTGACCCTTGGTTCATTGTTTCATACAGTGAAACCATTAACCTTCCTCCTTCTTTGAATGCAGGGAAAACAGAGAGACTGAGTTTTTAAGGACTAGTTTCTCAGTACAAAGATGCAACAGGAACAAAACGCAACATATTTTAGACACAATAGGTAGATGTGATTTCCCTATAACCACCTACAAGGCATTTTACTCATATTTGTTATTCCTGCACTCTATAATGACCCAAAGTACTTTCCTTGTTAGCTTTTCCATCCTCCCACTTAATTACAACTTAACAACAAAAGTTCTCCCTTAAGTAGGATGTCAATAAAGAAAAATTTCATGTAAATTCACAGAACCAAGACTGACAGAACATCGAAAAGCAGTTATTACATTTGCATATTTTTTCCACCCTCATGATTTGATATCATCAAGGTGTTGTGGGGTTTTTTTAAACTTCAGTTCAGGCCATTTTTTTACCTCAAAAGACAAAACTGCATGTAGCTGATTTTTAGTAACCATGATAGTCGACTTACTTAGATAAAACCATGAGCAGACTGCACAGATTAAGCACACTTAGCTCTATTTTAAAACATAATTACACCCAAGTATACTGTACCCTGCCTGTGATAAACAAGTTGACAGCAAGTGCCCAGTAAAGGGAACTAAATTAAGTTCTCAGTTAGTTAGGAGCCTTTGGCTCCTAAAAGCCATCCTTAAAATAACCCATTTATTTATTTGCTTCAATTTCAATGGGAAAAGCAAAGGACTTCGCTATAAAATCTGAAGGTAATCTATCCGATCAGATACTCACTTCTTCACTCAAATCTGAATAGATGGAACATTAGTTACTGCCAAAGGGCTTTAGTCCACAAGCCAGTAAAGAAAAATAATCCTGAGCAAGACCGAAACCTTACTGAACATTGTACCTTTCACCCCCCCTCCATCCAGCCCTGTCCCATCAATTTTCCCCTGCTTTTGTTCTGCACACCCAAGACAATGGTATTAGCTGCATAAAACAGGTGTTCACAACATAGAAATAGTTCTAATTTCTTACAAAAATTCATTTGGATCCAAATTATTTTGGCTACATAATGCCAACACGTAATGAAGCTCTGTAACTACCCACTGTGAATAAAATCTTGTACAAAGTATCTTCTATTGCTCAAAACCACCTCTTTATGTAAGCCTACCTACTTCACCTCTGTTCTCTCAAACACCATTTACCAACTCCATGGGAACTACCCAAGTTTTTGCAAAGGCCTACAGGCCTCGCACTGCCATGACAGCACACGTGCTGTCCACCCGTAAAGGTGGTTTTAAAAAAAAACAAACCATGCAGTAATTTGACAGTGTTTTCATCCTAGCAACTATTATCCCCAAAAGAAGTGATGCCAAGAAAAATTTGTTTCTACTCTTCATAGACAATACCATGTTAAGGGTGCAATTTATACAACCGTGGTGTTTGACTTCACCCTATAGACACTAATAAATAAATAAATCGTTTCCAAAACATCTTACAAAGGTGTCAGGCAAGAAATTCTTGGGAGACAGAACTCCAATTAATTTTTTTAAAAAAGCTTAGGATTCCCATTTTTACTTAGTTCCATACAGTCTCAGGCCCGAGCTCATTGCAGGCTGCTTGTGAAGCCAGCGTTGAACGCGCAGAGGCGTCAACTGACACTACTAGCAAAACCGGAGAGTCCTCAAACTTCCAAAACTTTTACCTTCCCTTCAAAACAACAACAAATGAAGAGGTGGCGAGAGGAGGAGCGGGGGCAGAATGCTCGTTTGTAGCTTTTTACAGGTATCAAAACGTGGGCTCGAAGGCTCCACGTCGTGCTCCGAGATGGCTGCGGTTCGGGAGGGAAATACGACCTCCTCCTTCACCCCGGCCGCGGGCCGCTCCGGGCCGGGCCTCCCCTCCCCTCTTACCCCAGCCGCTTAGGCGGCGGGGCCGGACCCCCACCATGCCGCAGTTGGAGCCGGCGGGGGGGGACGACTTGGGGGCCCCCGACGAGCTCATCGCCTTCCAGGACGAGGGAGAGGAGCAGGACAAGGGCGCGGGGCGCGGTTCGGCCCACGGGGACCTGGACGAGCTCAAATCCTCCTTGGTCAGCGAGACCGAGAACCGCGGCACCGGCACCGGCTCCGGCTCCGGCTCCGACACCGAGGTGAGTCCGGGGGGGCAATGGCGGAGGGAAGGAGTGGGGGGAGGCGACCCCCGCCCGGCCCCGCTCACACACCTCCCCCCCCCCCCTTCCCGCAGGCGGAGCGGCCCCCGCAGCCCCGGGAAAGTTTCCAGAAGCCGCGGGACTATTTGGCAGAAGGTACCGGCTCCGCTCCCGGCCCCCCCCCGCCTTCCCCCGGGCTTCGCTCCGGTCCCCGGGCCCCGCCGCATCCCCCCGGGACCATCCGACACTTCGCAACTTCTTTGGTTCCGCCCCCGGTTGCGGGCGGGACCCCCCCGTGTCGCGTCCCTCCTCCCCCCCACCCCTCGTCTTGGTTGCCCCCCCCGTGTCTTCCTCTCCCCCTCCCCGGTGTTCTCTTCCCACCCACCGGAGGAACCGGTCCCGACCTCCGCTCCCCCGCCCCGCGATGAGCCTGGCCCCCATCGGCCCCAGGTCCCGCCTTCCCCCCCGGAGGAACCGCTCCCCCGGGACCCCCCGTGCAGCCGGCATGCCCCCCCGTCCCGGGGGCGACGGGTCCCGGGACACCCCCCCCCGCCGCCAGCTCAGACCCCCGCCCCTCTGCAACCGGGACCCCCCTCCCGTGGGGACCGCGCCCTCCCCGCAGCTGGGACCCCGCAGAAGGACCAGGGACCCC
>JAVJGG010000212.1:0-15073 GCA_035590195.1 Aviceda cuculoides
TGAAAACATCAGGGTGTTATCAACATTCTTCTCATACTGAACTCAAAACACAGCACTGTACCAGCTACTGGGAAGACCATTCACTCTATCCCAGCTGAAGCCAGGACAGGAGCACGGTTTTGGCCAGCCGACGTGTCGTCCCGACGCCCCTCGCTCTGCGGCAGTTCCTACCAGCCTCCACACGGGTAAGGACAAGGCTTCTGTGTTCGCAGCGGTAAAACCTGACGAACCCAACGCACGGCAGAGCAAACTCAAACTGGGGCAGCAGTCCTTACAGGACAGTTTTAACACCCTGAAAATGCCCAGTACCCACCACACATAATGGCTATATTATATTATATTATAGCACTGGAGAAGCCAAAATCCATCCCTGGCTACCCCTGAAGCCTACTTTGATTCACATGAGAAGCTATGTTTCCCTGTATTGTCTTTAGACCACTTTTCCCCTGATAAAAACTCCCATTCGGACAGTTTCCCCACTGTAAGCTGAATGTCTTGGAACAGGTGATTTACGTGTCTCTAGCCCGGATTAAACAAACTGTGTCTGTGCCAGATGTTCACGCCTTTCACACCTTTGTTAGAAACCTCTGCTGTCACAATTATTCAGCCAAAGTAGTCCACTTAGTTTATTTTTAAAAGCTAATTGCGCGGGCACATTAGTCCTTTTAATTTTCTTCTTAAAATTTTGAGTTTAGTCTATCAACATTCTAGGTGGGGGAACAGCCAAAATTTAAAGGGATTTAGCAAACTTCCAATACACCCAGGAAAGGCAGAAAACATCTACAACAAGACATAAGCAGGAAACTTTCAGACCAGAAGGACTCTGGGAAGAGCATTGCATTGATGTGGATCCCAGAGAGGTAAACTTAGGGAAATACGTTCTAGTAAGTAACTATACATAGCTAATCAGCACCGCAAAATCCCCTATTTTCAGGAGTGTAAGGTCCAGGGGTGGATCACAGGGCAAGGCTCAGAGAGTCTGGTGTCACACAAGGGAAGCGTTAGTGGCTTCTGAGGTCTCCTTCAAGCTTTTGGGCTTTTCCACAGTTTAAAAGACATGAAAAGGTTAAAAAAAAATGACTGTTCTTCCAAGGAAACCTGTTTCAGAGGATGAGGCACAGCACAGAAACTTTCTTTCTGCAGGGTTCATGGAGTTGCGCATTGGAAGAGCCTGTGGAGGCAGGAAAGGGTTGGCTTTCGACGCAAATTTAGCAGCTTCTCCCCTGTCGACTCGTATGGAAAAGTGCCTAATGGGCAAACGTTTTCCCATCCGTGGAGTAAACAGACTCCAGCGCTGCTTCAGGCTTCAGCGCAGCATCGTCTGGCCCCACATGGCACAGGGAAAAAAAAAAAAAGGATGATATTGAACAAGGAGTGAAATCAGGTCAATCCCGTAAGATCTTGTTGGCTAGCTCTTAGAGAATAATGCCTTTGGATGAATTAGAGCACGTTTACAAAAATACTTTCTCATGCCTATTTTTGCTCTAAACTCATAATGAGAGGGCTGATCCCTTTATAGGATCTCAACGCTGAGATGCACAGAGAACCCTGATTTAGCAAAGCACTTACACAGAAAAGCAGTGTGGTATTACAGTGCTTTGATAACTGTCACGGAGACTTTGCCCTAAGGGAGGTAAAGATCTGGATTTGGGAAGGGAAAGTCTTTGGCATAAGAGCAGGCAGTGTTTTCTCCTGCAGAGAGCAGTCCCTTCAAGTATTTTGAGCAATGCAAGACAAAACATTTTTTACCTCAAAATTCTCCGGGCTCCTGAAGCATGCAAAATGTGAAGCTGATTTCCAAGGTAGTTAGAGTGCTCAAAAGACACGTAGGGAGCCATCGAGAATGGTTTGAGGGACCATTTCCAGCTTTAGACTACGAAGTAAACAAAATCAGGTTTGTTTCTCTGGGGGAAGAAGGAGTTTAGGAATTTGCCCTTAACTCTGACACCGCAGAGAGGCGTTCCTGGACAGAAGCATCACTCCACCACAAGGACACCTAATGGGCTACTCGAAGGCCCATAAAAGTATCTTTAAAAGAACTTTAAACTTTTTGGCGCTAGGACTAAGTAGTCTGCAAGTGTGTCAAAGTAATTGATGACGATTAATTTAGATCCACCATGCTAGTGCACAGACGTAGTTGTTCTCAGTTTAGCTTCTGGACAGTCTCCCTACCAATGCTTAAGGCAGATCAGATTGTTGAAATCAAAAGCTGCAAAGAAGCTTCATTTCTGTCTTACATATTAAACAATAATATGTAACCAGGAAGTACCTGAATTTACCAACATTTCAGGTTCAGTTGCAAGCAAGTCTTACTTAAACAGCCATCTTAATTTAGGTGGCTTTAGAAAAATGATTTAGAAGAAAAAGTCATTTAGATGATTTGGAAAAAAGAAGTCTGCCCAATTTAAAGAGTTGGTATAGAAACTGTAATAATGAGTTAGTTAAAAAAAATCCCCCACCCACTACCTTGAAAGCAAAGCCTCTCCAATGGCTTTTTCTTGGTATTAGCACTGCTGTACTAAGCTAGATCTCTTTTCCAGAGAGGTGAAGCTATAGGGGGTTATCATTAATCAAAAGCAAAAAAGATTTTGAATTAAGATTCAGAATAAGAAGTATCCAAATCTATTCGCAAGACAACTGGAGCACACAGACCTGAGAAGCAGTCATGCTAAAAATGCCAGTGCTACAAAGCCACAGGTGAAGATTTAGCGTTACGCTCTGCCGTAGGCTGGCAAAGTCACTACAGTGACTATGGAAAAAAAAAAAAGGCCGATTAATTGCAACAGCCATGGTTGCCCTGCAGGGTTCAGAAGCCAACTTCACAAACTGCTCCCGTGCTGGAAAGCAGCAAAGCGGGACGGTGTGGGTTTGATGCGCGTGTGTGTTCCCCTTCTCAACACACCAAACAGAAGATGTGGTGAGCTAGTTTACTAGAAATCTGCTTTTCACTGAAAAAACTCATTCGAAGAACTGGGAGTTCAGCGTAACCAAAGTAATGAGGAGGCTTGTTTGACTTCTTAGAATTTTTTTTTTTTTTCCCATTTTTATGACCGCATGTCGCAAGCAGTTTACATCATTAATGTCAGTGTAGCAGAAACGTGTTTCCATGGTGCTTTACTAGTACTCAGCCACTGCAATTTTATATTTAACGATAATTTCTAAGCCTACTCCTCTACCTGTGTGAATGCATAGCAAGTCTCTTCTGGTAGCTTTGGTAACCTCTTCTAGCTCCATTAACTTTGCCTGCTTTTCTGCTGCTTCCCCCAAGTCCTTTGCCCCTGATGCAAATAATTCCCAGTGGAAGACGGCCTATGTTCAAAACTGGCTTTTCATCCCTGAATAAGGGCCCATGCAAATTAGATGTTCAGTTAGGTAAAATCCAACTTGCTAAACACCAGTAAAATTATGTCATGGAAACAGACCCCCATAACCTGCCTTTGCTTTTACTCACCACTTGTCAGACATGATCCCAACAATAGCAAATTAACTTTAGGGAAAAAAAAAACAGACCCAAACCCTGACAGGGCAAAGATGCTCGGGCAATATTCAAATGAACCACTTAACCTTTTGGTACTAAAAGCTTCCTGCAATAATGAAACATTAGTCATTAACTCAATGTGCTTTGTTAAATATTAGACAAGAGTGCACATTCAATTTAGCACTCACGTCTACTTAGCGACAAAGAGCCATCTGTGTTGACTCCAATCTCCAGGATGGGAAGTGTGCTGTGAATGGCACTCCAGCCTGGAAAGGCTCTGGTGTATGGGGGAGAAAATACACAACATCATGGGAAAAGGTGATCCAGAAAGGAGAATTATCCTGTTTATGAGGTTATTTCTTCACTGAAAGGGTTGTCAAGCATTGGAACAGGCTGCCCAGGGAAGTGGCGGAGTCACCATCCCTGGAGGTATTTAAAAGACGCGTAGACACGGTGCTTGGGGACGTGGTTTAGCGGTGGGCTCGGCAGTGTTGGGTTTATGGTTGGGCTCGATGATCTTAAAGGTCTTTTCCAACCTACACGATTCCATGATTCCGCCTCCTCAGCGCTATCCATCCTGCGCGAGCACAGAAGAGAACCGAAGTGAGAGAGCTCCACTGAGCTGGTGGGCTGGCGAGGAAACCGCTGCCCGCAGCAGGGCATCGCTCACGCCCTCCGCGTGTTTTCAGGAGCGCGTCGCAGCATCTCGCCCCTCGAACTGACAGTTACAGCTCCCTCGGTCACTGGAGGCACAAGTGCTTGCCTAAGCCCCTGCAGCATTGACTCTGGGGTGTTGGGGAGAAGAAGGTGAAGAGAACGATGACTTTAAAATATTCGCCCAATTAAGCATGTGGACACACAGGCTGCATGAATGGGACCTGTATGTAAAGTGTGCTGAGTTCCTTCCCGAGTAAAAGAAAAAAAAGGAAGACTAGATTTATTGTCTGTCAAAAATTCATTTTTGTCTTCTTGCGTTCAATCCGGAAAATTGCTGCGTGCTCCCCCTCTCCCCTGGCCTTTGCTAGCCCTTACTGGCTCCCCGTTCAGCTTGACTGAAGTGCAGGTGCTGGTTGGTAGCTAATGTCAGTGGGGCTCTGTCTATTCCCCCCCATTTGAGATGAGGGATAAAACATCCTGACAGACTCCGCTGCTCACCTGACAAGCACGGATGTTAGCCCGGAGCACGTCAGTAGATCCTCAGACAAAGGTTCTTCAAAATATCTAAGTCTGAATTTCATTCACTGTATGATAAATAAAAATTTTGAGATGAGCTTCTGAGCCGTAAAACACTCCATTCCTTTGTTTTAAACATGCATATTAATATACCCATAAATTCATGTTAAAATAAGAAACATTTTTGGCTAGCATCCCATGTATTTCAATTGCCTGAAATTGTTCTTGTTCCACAAGAGCTCAGAAAGTGCTTTAGACAGCTCCTGACCAAGACACAGTACAAGTGTCGTCTTGTTTAGCCTTAATGATATTGCTCTGGGCAAGGTCAGCCATTTCATATTGTTCTGTCAAGAAAAGAAAACGTATAAGCAATAAGATCTGAAAGGTTTCAGGTCTTCTGGGAATCCTCCCTGTAAGGATCACTACAGCGGAAAGTCTCAACAGGAACAGCAACAAAAATATGTGGCAAGAGGAACAAGCTTCTACAGCATAAATTCATATTTTCAATTATTTCCAAGTCCTTTAGGCTCAGAGAAATGCTTTTACAATTTCTACTGAGCCCTATAGAGGGCTTCTCATCAGCACTTGAAAATTCAAGGGATCCTTTAGCTTTACAAGTTCCTTATTTGTGACATATATCCAAGCCCATAACAAAGTAGTTCATATTCGGACAACAACCCCGTTAAGTTTCTGGAAGCAAACAGAGTTTTACAACCAAAAATCCCTCTACTGTGGGCCATGATTTCTGTATATTTTGAGTTTCTGTGTGAGCTAGTCGCTCCCTTCTTTCCAAGGACAGAGATAATCTCTACTAAATCTTGGAAAGTCTACAGAAACTTTGCAGATGTGAATCACAGGAGTCTTCAGCTGCTATCTTTTACTTCTGCTGGAAGATGCCAGACAGAAACACATGCACGTTAAAAACAATCCAAAAACAGCAAGATATTTGCTACAATTTGTCCTGTATCTTTGACTACAAAAATTTTTTTCAACTACTTCTCTACAATATCAGCTGCTTAAAGTCACCCTTGCCAGCCACAGCACAGAGCTGAGAATACATTAAATGCCAAAACATAAAGCTGAACAGTTCCTGTCACAGTATATTATATGATGATAGTGCTTTTTCTGAATTGTTCCATTAGAAAAGCTATTCTAAGGGGAAAAAACCTGGTTAGCAGTCAAAATATTAGGAAGAATTCTTAGTAAATGCCTCCTTTAAAAGTCTACTAGAATAGCTATGGAGATTGCACATATATGGAATAAAAAAATAACCCAAACAGTTTTATTCTAAGATCTATCTTTAGCTGGGTTTAACTGAAAGATTCTATCTACATTGATAATGCATAGTCCAACAGAGCAAGGGGGGGAAAAGGTACATTTTTTAGAAGTATTCATGGTTTTGGCCAGTAATAAATAGTTGCGTTAAAGGTAACTAACAAAATGAATCCATAACTGAGGCTACATGCTTATACTGAGAAATCAGAGCAGGCACTAACCTGATCGACGAGAACCTGTGGAAACATCAATCCGACTTCAGCCGTAGCAGTTGCATGGTGTGGAAACAGGACTTCTGACCTCGAACAAATTTTAATCCTACAGGTCACGCTCCAGGCGAGGAAGGAGCAGAGCAGAGTGGGTTTTAAGATCTCCCACCGCCTCGTGCCCACAGGTTATTCGGGTTACGGAGACTGGTTTTACAGATGCACAAGTCTCCGTACTCTATCGCCGTAGCGCACGGCATCGAGTTCAGAATCCCAAATATTGAAGTTTTTATATGTAGCTGTGCTGCAGAGGCTGATGCCAGGGAATCTACAGACAACGTCCCTCTGCATCGTTACCAACGATTTAATCCCTTGGCGAGCTCTCAGGGGGCACTGCCAGGCTAAAGACAAAGGACTGGTCGGGAGCTTCATGGTTTGAAATACTGGTATCGGGAAACCAGACGTGTACCAACGCTGCTGGGGGACGTTGAGGGTCAGCAGATGCAGCCGGCGTCCTACCCTCGACACTCTTCCCAAGTATGTTAGTTCGAGCAAGGGGAATGAGCACTCTCCCTCCCGCTCTCCCTTAGAGGCTTCAAAACCAAGATTTTAAGGCCCACTGGCAGCTGCATAGTTACTTTTCTCACCATCTTGCAGCGCACCATTTCTGTTATTAATTCGTATTCATACACAATACTCGCAGAAGGGCCTCCCTTTATCTCCTCTTACTTAACCCACAGCTCTGTACTGGTTCCCTGTCCCACCACACTGGGCACGCAGACTGCACTAGCGGTCCGGAGAACCAGTTTGGGCACTGAGCTGAATTTCCATGGGGACCCTCTGTCCAGCACTTCCCGGCTCCTTTTCTGAAATTCCTGTTAAAAACCACAGGCTGGCATTAGATCATGGCAATTATCACCAACCGACGCTTTAAACGTTGACGCTCTAATTGCATCACGGTTGCAGCGGGGGAATGGCACACTGCAAAGGAACTGGGAGAGCTGGGCTAGGAGACCAAGACCAGCCTTTCCCTTCAGAAGTCTACAGGCTGCGTATTCGTTACCGGTGAATTTTAGCTCCTGTGGCTCTTCTTTTCTCAGCCTGGCCTCAGTCACGTCCTGCTGACGGAGCAGGAGCACTGCTCCCCCTGAGCGCGGGTGGGAGAGCGGCCCGAAGCGAGGACGAGTGGAACGTTGTGTCCCGAACTGGGGTCCCGCTCGGATACCTGAACTCCCTCAATAGCAAATACCTCAAGGACCTGGGCCAAGATACTAGATTTGAGGTGGTTTTTCCGAGAGGCTGTAGAAGCCTCTCCGCAGGGTTGGGAGCTTCAGCAGCTTTGGAAATCGGGACCGGCATCGCCGGTTGCCTTTAGGGGCCCGGGCAGTAGCCAGCACATCGCTGCAGCTCGGCCATGCAAAATTCCCTGAAGTAAACTCAACGGGACCCAGAGGAGGATTTTGAGCAAGGTTTTTCCACGGCTTCGGTTGCTCATTTCGGAGGCGGTATCCAGCACCAGCTTCCCTGCCCTCCACCAGCACCCCCAGCAGAACTGGCCGGCGGCAGATCCCGGGGAGCACCGGTGACCTGCTCCGTGGCCGTGGGGTTCGGTGGGCACCTTCCGCGACGGCCCGCGGGAGGCAAGCAAGCTTGTCTGTGTACGTAAAAAAAACATATGTGCATGCAGAAATATACCTGCACGGGCCCTTTGGAAAGGCTTTCGCACCTAACTCGGGACGCTCCTGCCAGTCTTGAAATCAAAACAGTTGTTCTTCTCCTTAAAGCAGTGGGTTTCAAGTCTGGGTTGAATCTGTGTTATACATTTTATCAGTCAGGTACCATACCTGTGTATGATTTTGTATGTGCTTTTTTATATATGTGCGTATACATATAAACCTATATATAACTATATAATTGTCCTTCTTAATGACTAATTTCTATAAAGCGGCGAAATAGGCATCACGTGGTCGTCTCACGTTATTATAACAAAGTTCTTCCAGATTTTGGAGGGGAGAGGCGGGGAAAGGAGAGGGAAGGAAGAGAGAAACTGCATGTGAACATTTTTGTTTGGGGGGGATTGAAGGCATTTAAGGGACCTTTACAAAAATCACGTTTAAGAGACCTCTCGTTCATCTTGCGAATAGTACAACAACAGCTTGCAGGAAATGATAATTATCTCCTACTACCACTTGCTGGTACCCTATAAAATATTCTTTTAAAATATCTAATGCGTTGAGGTGTGTCAAGTAGCTTTTTCA
This sequence comes from Aviceda cuculoides, assembly GCA_035590195.1. NCBI lineage: Eukaryota > Metazoa > Chordata > Aves > Accipitriformes > Accipitridae > Aviceda > Aviceda cuculoides. The sequence goes on from JAVJGG010000212.1 coordinate 8,391, forward strand.
CCACATGATGTGTGATAAACAGGATATCTCTCGTAATCAGAAATCTAAAGCATGCGGAATGTAAAGATTAAAAGAGCAGTGTTTTTCTTTAAATGAATGTAATCAATGCGCTTATTAGTTTGCTGCGGCAGAAGGAGGGAGTGGGTGGGTGTTTCAGAGTTGGCACGTCTATTTGGCAACAGTGAATAGCCTGAGTGTTTATAGAGAGAGCTCTGTGGAATCCCTAGATTCTGCAGATTTCCTTACCAATTTTGTCTCGGATAATTAAGGATTTTAAATAATAAAAGAAAAAGTTAAAGAGGAAGTACAAGCTCCAGCTGGATCAAATAAAAAATAAATTAAAAAAAAAATCAAAAAGAAGGGTTTTTAAATTCTCAATATTGCCTTAAAACTAAAAATCAGCACTAAAGCACAATTTGGCTCTTAAAAGTAACTATGGAAAACCGGCACCTGCTTCCTCAACAGATCTACTCCCTGGATGTATCCAGAGATATATCTTCTTAAACTAGTGATTAAAAAAAGTTTCTACAGCTGTTGGACCTGCAAGACACAACCCGTAAATGGGACAGGACTGAACTGGCGTCTTTCTGGTCCCTACCCGGCCGAACTGGGAAACCGTGCTGACCCAAGTCCCCAGCCACAGGTTCGGCTAAAGCCGTTGCCAGCCGTGGCGATACGCGAGCGACAACCCCGACGTCTTCAAATCCCGCTCTCTCCTCCGAGGAAGGCCAAGATGTTACAGCAGCCCCTCTTGCCTAAAATGAAAACCGCGGTCAGGTTAGCGCAAACGCAGCCTCGTCGCTCTTCGGTCGTGCCTGGCTATGACCGAGGCAGAGCGCCGGCCGGGACCAAGCCTTCCTCTCCCGCCTGCTGAGCGGGACAACCTTGGCTTGGGAACAGCGAGCGCATCGCCGGTGGGCGAAAAATTCCGGGTGCGACCAAGCGGCCGTAGCGTTGCTGCCTCTCCCACGCAGGCTCGGCTCGGCGTGGCTGCCACTGCTGCCTTCGGGAGGAGGGGACGACACGGGGACAGAACGTCGCTCGTTTTTGAGGAAGGGCGGCTGCCACCCCAAAGCAGTGGTCCTTCGTCGTGCCTCTCCACCACCGCTAACGGCAGCGGAAACGAAAGGTCTGACCTGCTCTCCCGCCCCACCTTTTCTCCTTTCCGTGGCCCAGCCCAGCCCCTCATCCTAGAAACATAATTCTGTTTCATCTACAATTCCCCAAAAGTCATAAGGCCAGGTCTGACCACCAGCTAAAAGTTGTGTAGCCATATTAGGTTCAAGAAGTCCCCAAAGCCCGTTGAACCGAGCCCTTGGAGGGCTGGCGGCCAGCTGGGAGCAGACGAGGAGGCAGCGCTGGTCTTCTCTGAGAGCGGCATCTCCGGTGCTATGGGACACGAGGACTCGGCTCAGGACACAGCACGAAAGCTTGGACGCTGCCAGAAAGACCGAGAGCTAAGCAGGCACCCAGTGCCGTTCCCACCGTTTGAGCGTCACCAAATTCCTGCAGCTGGTGGGCAGGCGGTAAGGAATTTCTCGGTAGTCACATACGAGCTCTGGAAAGGAGCAGGAGCTGAACTGCTTCCCATCTCCTAGCTCAGCACCGTAAGAACTTCTTAACTGCAACATGATTCTGAATTGCTCCAGTCTTTAGAGCTATGTGACTTCCCCAAATCATAACTATAGCATAGTTATCAAATTAGCTCAAGAAATACATTTCTTTTTTATATCACAAAGAATAAACTATCTTCCCTGGTTCTAATACATATAATCTGTGTGCACAATACCTGCATGCATATGTGTGTGTGCATATATATGCATATAATACACTGATCGAATACTACTTTATTTAAGTGGCAATGTCTGGTTGACCTGGTTCTGTTTCCTACTTTTACCATGACTAAAAGAGACTGACACTCTTGGGCAATGTATTATTTTGCCAGTTATATGAAATTAAAAGCTAAGTAAAACTAGCAACAATTCAGAATGGGGAAAAATCTGCATACTGTAGAGATGTTATATCTGGGTTTGTCCAGTCAGTGTCTAAATGAATTAGAAAAAATAGTATGCAGGAAAAAAATATTCTTTCTAAATGCATACCTACTAGGTGCACTTTGCCTTTTTTTTTTTTTTTCCTACATTTAATAGTCAGAAAGTTACACTGAGCCACTAAACCACTAAACCACCATGCGCTACGTACAATCGTAATTCCCATATCACAGCTTTGCCAGACCCCTGTTCAGGAGGCTCCTTCTTCCCTGGGAAACCAGCTCCTCCTCAGACACTGGCACCCTCCTCCTACCCCTCCAAAAAAAGAAAGTTTATGTGCCTTTATACTTTCTCCAGGAACCGCTTTCCTACACTTGTATCAGACCCAATGTCCAACGCCAGTTTAAAGTAATTTTTGCTATAAGGCCATTGCACTGAGACCTCTCCCCTCTTAGAGGTGTCCCATGCAGTCCGTAAGATTTCCACTGACTTCGGCTCAGGTCCTGCACACAGCAGGATGTGACCCTTAGGGGAGACCAGAACAAATCTCAGCTGGAAGAGTCGGGCTGAGGAAAGCAGCGTTCGCCCGTCCTCGGCTGTGAGGAACAGTCGAAGCCCCATCCTGCGTCCTTTCTCAATACGCGTGGTATCTGAATAGAACCTTTTAAATCATACCCTTCAAAGCGCCTTCCCGACTACTCAGCTTTGGCAGTGACCATTTTCTCATGCGAAGTTGATTACCCCTGCCGTTTCCGTGACCATCCATTATAAATAACAGCCGTGCGCAGAACTGCGTAGGTGAAGCACATTAACGTCGACACCAGTCTGCCATGGGGGTATGCTAAGCTGCTTCTATGGGAAGGTCCCACCCCCTCCTATTTTGATTTTTCTGCTGCTATACTTGATGACTAGCAATAAAAATGGGTAAACAGAGATCCAAGGGAAATGAAACTACATCTGCGGAACATTCAGAGCCAAAATACACAAGGTGGATAATTTGCATGCTGCATGTAAAAAGTAGTTACGCAGCTTTCTTCCTACTCTTTACATCTCCATAAAACATAATAATGGATTTCTAATTATACATCCAAATAATGGGCAAGCTGCAAGATGCTGGGGGGAAATTGGAAAGGGGGAAAGAATCTAACCAAAGGTACAGATGTAATGAGGGTAGTGACATTTCTATAAAGATGCTTTAATGGTTGTTAAGTAGTCATTTTGAAACAGAAATTTTTTAAGTGTCCTAATAGGAGTTTTCATTTTCAGACAATTTGCTACGCAGTTAAGTGATGTCAGACTACAAGCTGTAATCTACTACAATGACCAAAGAGGAGCTGTTTTCACGCCCATTACAATATATAATTGATTCCTAAATTGGCTTTCTACAAAAGAAACCAATCAGATTTATACCAAATTCAGGCAGTGGATGAAGCCTTGACTTTTGATGTTAAACATCTGACAAACTTCATGCTAAACTAAAGCGTTATGTTGGTAAATTACAAGCTCCTTAAGGTAAAAACAAACTCGCAGCGGATTACGAAACACAGCCGGTGTCCCCTATTTTTTTTGGCAAAGAACGGAATATGAATCGGCCACACCGCAGTAGGGAAGGGGCACATCCTCCCGCGCAAAAAGTGCCGAGAGCTCCGACCAGCCGTTCCTCCATCCCTCGGTGAAGCCCTTCCCCACCTCCGTCCTGCCTTACCGGAGGGCAGCCCAGCTGCCTGCCTCCTACTCACCCGCTGGCACGTGGGGGAGATGCGGAACCCCATCCCTCAGGAAGGAAAGGGTGACATCCCAAAGGGTTGAAGTCCTAGACACCGTCGGCGCCACAGCTCCCACGCTGAGCAGCAATTAACCGCCTGGGCTGGTTCCTCTCCTAGAACCTGCTCAGGCTTCAGCAGCCGCCGCTGAAGTTCGGCTGCCCTTGACTCTCTGCTGCTGCTCAGAGCTGTTCCGCCTCCTGCCTGGTTTTTGTTTTGTACCTCGGGATATCCTTATGGGGCAGCCGTTTCGCATGTTCCTGGTCTGAGGCACGAGTCTTCCAGAGGGTAACGCGTATGCTTTGCACGCTCAGCCCATCAATATCAGCTCCATCAGCATACCTGATGCAATCAGCTATCCCCGATGAGTTAAGGCAGAGATTACCCAGTAATCTTGCTGTTATAGAAACAAAGCAGCAAATGTTTTTCTAATGAAATCTTCTAAATATCGTTTTCCTTTCTCATTTTGCCTTAGTCAAATAAAATCATTAAGTGTTCTTTGCAACTTGAGTACAAATGAGCCCTTCAGCCTTGGAAGCATGCACTTAGAGGAGAAAATAATCTCCCTATTTGCTTAACCTCTGAAATTAAACCCAGTTCAGAGGTAATGGTGGGGGTGGGGGTGGATTTAGAATAGGTCTCAATGTGACTTTTTCACAGGGAAGGAAACTCTGTGAGGGAAGCTGACTGTTAAACCTGTCTCTCATCAGTTCTCCCAGCAAAGAAATAGCTGTCTCAGGTGAAACATACAGGAGGGACCCCTGTGGCTTTGGCTCAAAAACATCCAAGAGATGTCACCACTCATGTCAAGGTCTCACTAAAGAACAAGTTTTTGATTCCTAGGAATTTAACTGCAGCTGAGCGAGGAGAAAACCAAATTCCTACCTTACAGGCGATACAATCCATGGCTGAACATTTACTAAATAAGAGATCCTAGATGTCCAATTACATCTACACGGTGAGAAGGGGCAGCCCTTGCTTTAGCAATGCTGGGGTCCATCCCCACCAGAACTTGTCCGCCTCAGCAAGATCTTTCCAAGTCTCACTTCCCTCTTCCAGCAAACCCACCAGCACCAAGCCTGGCACTGCAACGCACCACCACAGCAGCTGCTGGTGGGGTTTCCTTAGCTATCCCCAAAGCTGCTCACCGAGGTGGGGATGTCCATCGCGGGTTGAGCGTGAAAATCGGCACGCGGCAGAACATCAGAAGATCCCGACAACGCAGCTGCCCTATGACATTTATAGGTGAGCCGAGCGGAGGGGATATTGTGTAACCGTGTGCTTGCGTTCTTCTTCTTGCAATGAAGTTGAACGAAGCAGATGTTGCGTCTCAGACGGTGTTTTCAGTATGCACGCCAGCCTTCTCAGGCATTGGTGTTCCCACGCAGGAGCCCTCAGCAGGGATTTTGCTGGCTAAACTCCCACTTGCAGAGACGGGTATGTGGTGCTCAGCCCAACTGTGAAAAGCGGTATGTAAGATTAAGTAGCAAGGTCCTTTACAAAGCAATGACCTCTTCTTCCTCTGTTATGCAGTGTATAACAATATTCTTATCATTTTTTATTGTTGACAACAAATAATCTATACAGCTCTTGCTTTGCACAATATTTTCCTCTAAAACCTCTGTTACATTCTATGACCGCAAGTCTAAACAAAAAAAATCCTGTGGCTACCTCCACCAACTAAAAAGCATTACAGCTGCCACTGCCTATGTACGATCCAGTGCTCAAGGTGTAAGGTATAGGTCAAAGTTTTAGAGACACCACCAACCCAAATCCTGCAGGGCTGCTCTGGGACTTGCAAGAATCATTTCTGCCCCGGTACCACCAGTGCAATCACCTTTATCTTGGCATCATCACATCTTATGAAAAACGGCAGTTCCTAAGGGGAAGTGTAAGCAGGAAAGCAGGAAGGTATTGGGGAGCAGTCCTGGAACAGAGGAGAATTACCTTTTGTTGAACTCAGAGGCAAATCAGCACTTTCAGAAGAAAATGTTAGTGCATCATCATGTACATCCTGTTAATCATGTATTAGTTTGAAATTGCTTCCGTGATGTACTGGTCTGCTCAGGACCTGTGGCAAGCACCCACCACTCTGGTTACGTTGCTGTGTCAGCACTGTCAGCATCTGAATTTACTGAAACGATGAAGAAACGGCCAGCACGCATCTTGAACGCCTTAAAGATTTAGTGTGTTAAAATACAGACCTCCTCTGTGGAGCACCCAAGGCTTTTTTCCTCCAAATTGAGCAAGTTCCCAGCTGAGCAGAGGAGCACCTGCTGACATGGCTGGTAACTAGGAGACAAATGGCAGGTGGGATTGGAATTGCCCACCAGAAAGACTTCAATATTCAGTTATTTAATTACTGAAAACTAACAGTGAAGGGGATTGCTGACATCACAGTTGAGGGTGGATTCTATGCAATGTGACATCTAAACAAAACCTGCCTGTTTGTTTGTGGGTTTTGTTCTTCTCCCATGCCGCTATGTTTATGTGGACAGGTACACAGGCAGCAATTTCTGTTCACACGTTTTGCAGGACATTTTAGTAAGCTACTACAACTGATACCCACTAGGTGCTAGCAGAGCATGAAAAATACATTTGCTTCAGATTCCAGCCCATGAATTCTCATCTATATAAAATACCACATAAAACTGTGAAAATTAATTTCTGCATGGACAGGGATTTTATATAACTATACAGATGAGATGCCGTTTCAGTAACAAATCCCCCACCCCTTAGCCAAAACCAATTTCTGACACTTTATCTAAATAATTATATTAGTTATGTATATGATTAGTATGAGATTGCTAAGGGTAGGTTTAAGTTGGACGTAAGGTAGAAATTCTTTACAATGAGGGTGGTGAGACACTGGCACAGGTTGCCCAGAGAGGCTGTGGCTGCCCCATCCCTGGCAGTGTTCAAGGCCAGG
>JAVJGG010000213.1:0-15071 GCA_035590195.1 Aviceda cuculoides
GGGGTTGCATCTGCCATTCCAGGGGGGGCTCCTGCCTTCCTTGGCAGACACCTGTCTTTCAAACCAAGACACATGCATTTGCTAAAAAGATGGGCATATTTTTTACAAAATATCTGAAAACGTATTCACTTGCATATCTGGTATAGCATTACCTGGAATCTTCAAAAATCTATACACAAATTATCTGAGGACTGATATGGTTATTTTGTATATCACTAGTGATAACTCTTTGTAGGGGTGAAAGATTTGTGTGTCAATATTCCTACAATACCTTTTACCTGTAAATAGATTCCTATTTGTAGAGCACCTGCAAGAAAAAGATTAAGATTAATTTCATCTATTTCAGATGAACAAGAAAAAATATTTCAAGCTGGGCTGAAAATTACAGTTGCTTTACAGAAAGAAGCATGTAAGTTCCTGTACAGTTCCTGAAATTTTATTTCTGTGCCCTTGAGACATGTTTTTGATGCACATTGGTCCTTCACCTTCTTTCTTTCTTTGCTAGGACTTTCTTCAACAGAAATGCATATATACAAAGCTGGTATTGGTATTAAGGTTTCACAGCTTCCCTACTGCTGGAGATCTACTGAATATCATCCCATCCCAGTTTACAATGACCTTTCTGCTCTTCAGTGGTTATTTTTACTCTGGTTAGTCTCAGATCCTGAAGGTTGTGTTTGTTTATGCTGGCTGCAGTTTGAAGGGGCTATGGATAGAGTGAAGTGTAAATATAGTAGCATTTCCCTGCTCTGTGCTCCTTGCCTGGGACTTCCCTGACAGACTCGAGACTGTTAAGATATTTTTCACAACAATAAACACCAACTCATAGGCCAGCGGGTCACATTCTAAATCCTAAAACGTTCACTTTGGAAAATGACCTTTGGGACTTCTTGCTTCTCTACTGATTGAAGTTCTTGCTGACTAACTGCTTCGTAAGGAAGCTTGCCAAGTGACTACAATATTGATGCCAACCTGAGTTTAGAAGTATGCACTTAGAAAATAAGTTCAACTACCTGTAAGTGACAGAGATGATGTTTTTTTCTAGTGGCAAAAATAAATATATTTACTAGCTTTAAAAACTTTCATTGATAAGCTGCATTGCTGCATTGAATATGAATAAATGAGTATGAATAAATCTCTACAATATGGTGCAAAATAACTCTTACCAAAAAAACAAGCCTGTGCCCTCTGTTTCCTTGAGTGAAAGATTTGGAGCTAATTGAACAAACAGCGAAGTTTTAACCCTAAATAGTGTTTACTTCTAGAATGGCATACTTCAACTGTGACATTTCGGTCCTGCCTTTGTAGCCGAAGATCGTGAGAGAGGATCCTTCAGCTGTTACTGTGATTCACTGCAGTCCTAACCCTTCATGTATTTGCAATGTCAGGACTCAAACTCCTTCACCTCTCCTGTATATCACAAGCAGTAGTAATTCTTATCTGTAGTTCTCTACTATTTCAACATAGCATTTTGATTTTGGCTTGGAGCAGTTTCTAAAATAACCCCTATACTCTTGAGGCAGCTTTTTGAGAACACCTCAGTCCTGATCTTCCATATTCCTTGGGTCTGGGGCTCTCTTGCACAGAAGTACACAGGCATTGGAAAATATCTATGCTGCTTTTGAAATGTACAAAAGTGTGAAATAAAATATGACCCTTCTAAGGAATTTAAACAAACTTTAGTCCTGAGCTGAGATTTAAAAGGGCACTGCCTTTACATTCTTTTTTGTGGTGGTGTTGATTAGTGCTACACCAAATCAACTCTCCGTCTTTGTAATATCTATCTTAATGTTGTACAGTTCTGGATGGAGAGTTAACATTTTTTTTGGACTCATGGTAGTCAAACTGGTATGTCAGTCTCATTGTTTTAAGCAGTTTTGAAATAAAATGGGAGATGGTAAGTATGTTGTAAAAAGAAAAGCCCAAGTACTTTGAATCTAAAATGTTCTCTCACACTCTCTTTTTTTTCCCCCAAGAAGATTAAATTGGTTCAGTACAGCTCTGGTTATAATGATCTGATTCCTGGTGCTACTGTGATTAAACTGGGTGCATTAAAGTAAGCAATGATAAATTAAAAGCACAGTAGAAATCTTGGTGGGTGTGAACAGATGAGTAATCTTAATTGGAAATAAAATATGCCCATTATTCTGTGCTATAAATGGACTTTTGTATTATGAATTGAAGAGATAAAAACTTGATGTGTTCTGCAGTGCCACATTAGAGAGAAGTTCAGTACAACTGTACAGAGTAAAGCCTTTTCTTAGATTAAGGACAAACACAAGCTTTCATGATGCCTCAGTAGCATTTCTCTGCATGTGCAAAACCAGATGCAAGCAGCAACCTTTCTATTGAACATTCAGATTTTCATAATTCTTTTAGAAAATGCCCTGTAAGTACTTTTCTTTAAAGTGGTGACAAAGTATATTCCCATTTATTTTACTTCCCAGTACTTCCCAGGCTAAACAACATAATCGTTACTATTTTGAAATCCATACAAAATGGCAGGAATCTGAAGCTGCAAAGCAATTACTTAAAGCCCAAAGAATCTAAGAAAAATCTGTGTCTTTGAGTTTAATGGTTCCACGTGATCAACATGTATGACAGGATTCTCCATACAAAGTATATGGATACAATTGGCTTTTGTGAGAACTTGTTTTTTATTCAGAAGCAGCACTCGCTATTATCTTGCTTCATTAGTAGAGTCTCTCATGAAATTTCCATTACTTCTCAGCAGGAACAGAAGAACGGACTGTGTGGGTTGGGTTGTCTGTTGGTAACACAAAACCACATTTGAACCTATTGAGTCAGAACTTTCTGATCCCTATCACATTTCAAGAGCCTGTTATATAGGATGCCAGTTGTGAACAAACTCTTAGACGAATGTTTTGAGGCTGTCCCTTTTGTGATTGCTGTGTGTGGAGCTGCATAGATCCTACACTCAAATAAGAAGTTACAAAATCTCTGTCTTCCCAGAACCTAAGTATTTTAGAGCATTCAGAGCTCTAGGAGGCAGTCTACGGTGTAATTTGCACTTCTGCCACATATAATATTGTTTACCTGAAACTAAGTGATAGTCTTAAGAGTAAAAAAAACCCCAAACTTCTGCCATTAAAATTATGAACAAAAATTAGATTAGTCACGGTGCTCATCTCTATAACATAAAGCTCCAAATTTATACAAACAAGAGAATTTTGCTTTTGAAAGTAAGATTTGTTCCACAGAGCCAAATGATCAGTGAAAGAAATGATCATATAACTTCTACTATAATTAGACTGCAACATAGCAATGAACCCACCTAGATAATTAACTGAAGAAAGAATAACTATGTCAGCTCTGGGGGCCGACAGCTGGTGCTCTGTGTTTGCCAACATGCCCTGTTGTGTTAAATTTAGTTACGCTGAAATAACCTGCATGTATTATATTTGTATTAAAAGATTTTGTTTTGCCTTATAGAAGCACTGCTCTTCATGCAGTTCAGCAGTCTGAGGGCTGAAGGTGACAGGGACAGAGAACTCACTAAGTTGGAGAATATGATCTAATAACTTTGTTCTACTTTACACCTCTGACCCTCATTTTAAAAATTATTCACATGCGGGTGACTGCCAAATTCTTGCTATGTCTGCTTTATACAACATTTCCACTGATCCTAAACTGCACAGGATCTGAGGCAGCCACCTTATGAGCTCATATATCACATTTATAAGCATCTCTAGAGACAGCTAATGCAGAGATACAGATAATGCAGAAAGATATTCCACGGACTGCAAAGTTTGAGGGCCTGTAGTCTTGAATGGAAAGTGGAAAACAAGGTATGTTCTGGCTCTTGCTCATGTTTTTCTTATGCCAGCCCAATTTCACTGAAACATAATTTATTTGCTTCTTTCCTACATAGCAACAGAATAAATCTATGAGTTAATCCTGAGAAAGTGTGTGGAAATTGATAAGTATCCTGCTTTAGAGTCACTAACGCTGGAATTAGCTCTTCTAGTTGGTTCAAGGAAGCCCGAGTGTGTTAATCCTCACATTCAATACATGGTGTAAATCGTATGTATCATTTCCATCTTCTTCCTATACCAGAGGTAACACAGTGAGAGGACAAGGCTTGGGGTGGTCTTATGCTAAGTTTGTTTTTCAGTTAAGTAAATCATGTCACTGTGTTCCATGTGTGCCTTTCATAAATCTAAAATGAATAAATATCTCTTACTCTCCAAGATTACACTAATTACAACCTCGAAGTATGTTATTCCTTTTCCCCTGTTACATCTATAGATTTTATGCCTTTATTACAAAAGAATAATACTGGCTGCAAAATGAGTGAATTTGAATGAGTGAATTCCTACACAATCAAATTCAAAGCTAACCCAGTATTTAGTAAAGATTCAATGCCTTTGCCGTACTTTGGACTAGACTCTCAGTAAAGCGGCACTCAGGCCTTCTCTCTCCTAGGGATTTTTTGGAGTCCAAGGGTAGAAATATGCCTCCACTCTCAACACAGTATATGGAAAGAATGATGTGCCTCTGTATACACTGATACTAAAACTCTGAGCAAGAAGCCTCATAACCCTTTGAACCTATTCAAAGGTGGATGTGTCTAAGGTCCTACCTCCTCTTTCCTTGCGCCCCAGAGCTGAGGAATTTGCAATTGGAGGGAAATGCTACTTTACTTCTGGTGTACAGTCAGGAACCATTTATCCCCAGAACCAAGTTAATGTCTCCAGTCATAGGTTGTGGTGATGTTGTTCTACATTTCTTATTAAAATAGTCATTGCAACAATTGTCAAAAAAAAGGAAGTCAAAATTCAGTTACTCTCTAGCAGAAAATCTTAATCACTAGGCTCTAGATTCAAAGACTCTTCTTGAACTTAGTCCAGAAAGTGTTTGCTGGCCCTAAGTTGAGTGGCATGGCTCGTCTTGTACACCTTCTTAAACTTTCTTGTTGTTCCCAAAACAATGTTTCTGCGTCCAAAGTGCTAACTGGGAACAGGCCTTAACACTTTCTCTGAGGGGGGTTTGACCTGTGCCAGCAAAGTCAAACATTTTTCGGGCAAGATCAGGGAAGAGCATTTGCTAACAGTTAAGTAGATGTGACCTTTCTAGACTTAGGTGTGAGCTCCTTAGCTTGGAGCTTTTCTCTACATGCTCGGAAGTGGAACTTGAAGGACCACAGGCCTTTGAAACTGAGCACAGGCAGAGGTTGCTGATCTACCCTAGGTTAAGAACGCACATATTGTCACTGATATGGGCCTGGCAGTTCAAGAAGTGCCCAGCCAATATGCCGTTTCCCCATAAGTTTACAAGTTATAATGATAATAGCAGAGTCCTTTAATCTTTCGTAATACTTACTAGTAGATGTGTGTATGCCATTGGTGCTAAGCTCTTAATAATAAATTGACAAGGATAATATCGTCTGGCAGGGATTTAACACTGAACATTCAACTTTTGATTGATTCTCAGAGATATTAGTAACATAAAGTTGAGGAACTCATCACTGTTTATTAGGATGTTTTACTTTGCTTTCTCTTTTCATTTGTGCTGTCTTTAGTGGGCAGCTTCAGACCAGTAACTTGGTATGAGGCCGTCAGTCTTCCCCATTGGATTTATCAAAGACAACAGCACAAATGAAGCAAGTTCAGACTGACATTCTTTGAGGTTATAGCACTTAAACAAATTCACATCGGCCCTTTATCGACAATAGCTCTCCGTATACGCCATGCATTACCCTCTTTTTTAATGCTCATCTCAGAGCTAATTACCACCCTTTAACCTGCAGTGACTTTGATATCAGATCTCTGTTCTGCAGCTATTAGCCATGCACATCCAAGTGGATGGTTCACAGAATTTGGGACTGTGGTGGAATTGGAAGAGGATAAATAGGATTTTCTTACTATGTTTTACTGGCTGACACTGCCACCCTGTGAATTCATGTCCTTCTTCCTAAATAGATGTGCACATGCCCATTTGGAAATAACACCCTCTGTGTTTTTGTCTCTTGGCACTGAAAATAATGAGCTGAAACTTTAGTGAGCCTTTTATTTCACATACACTGCTTTATTTCATTTCATGTTCCCTAGCATGACTTAGAAAAAATTAATGTAAGAAATAGAAACTATTTAGCATCGGATTTTGCATATGAAAATGATGACCCAACTAATGGCTCACTAATTATAGGTTTCCCAGAAGACTGACTAATAAATCTTGAAATAGATTTGATTTGATCAGCTATTGGAAATTGCATCCTTTTCAAGAGCTAAGTTTAGAAGATTGTTCTCATATCAATATAATGCATTTGCCCCACTAAACATTTTACCATCTTAGTATTAGCAGTTCCTCAATATTAAGTATTTCTTACACACAAAGAATTTAATTTTTAAAGTAAGCCGTCTAACTCCATGAAGTTATTCTGTATAGCTCACACTAACAGCTCGTAGCTGCCTGTTATGCAACCAAAGCTGTAAGACACCTTTGGCATGTTACAGGTTTTTCATAAACACCAGAATAGGATCCGTTATTATATCTATTGAACCGTAGCGTGAGTGGAAAATGTAAGCTGTGCCTCCTAACTTATTGTAACAAGAGAGTCCTCAAAAGGCATCTTTGTGGCTGTCAATGCAGCGTGGATATATCTCTGGGGCAGTTAAATTCTTTTTATAAATTTCCAGCATTTTGTGTGACATCATTGCAGGAAAGACTGAGTCCGTATTTGGTTGGATGTTTTCTCAGGTTCTAGTGGAAATCAGTCTCAGAAGTAATCAGTAGCTTTGCGCACTAAGGGAGATTAATTCTGTGAAGATGTAAAAACAGCTACTGGAAGAATATGGGGTTTTTCAATATGTTCCAAAGGCTGCAGATCAAATGTCTTCTTCAATCTGTAAGTAGAAGAATATTTGAGGAAGAAGGGGTCTGTTGCTCTTTTAGTTTATTTCTTTAATAATTATAGTTTGGGTTTTTTTTCTTGAGTCTTAAGGCTACAAACGCAATTTGTGGTCTGCTAGTCATACTGAATGTTTTGTCTTTCCCAGTCATTGATCATAAAGATTTGGTGGCCAAATTCTGTTTCCATGCTGTCTGTGCAAATCTGGTTATTCTCCTGGAAGTGGGGGGAAGTCACAAATGTTGTCCTGTATAAGCTACAATAATACTGACAAGGAGTATTAAGAATGGGGTGTTTCAACTGCTGTTACTCACATCGTTCTTCTTGTCTATTGGAAAAAAGGCTGTAGTCTCCAAACAGTGAAATAAATACTTTTCTCAACAGTTAAATTCACATGAAAATAGAGGGAAAATAATATTCCTCTAGCAGAATGAATATTTGCTGAATCTAAGGTACCAACTCTAAAACCTTCAATAGTGATCTTGGAAGTCAGGCAACGCCGTGCTGAATGCATAGCTGGAAACCTTCTTCTAAAAGTTTTTTTGTTAATAAAGTCAAAATTCACACTGAAATATTTCTATTCTGAGCTCCTGAAAGCAGTAAAAAGCTCAGTGAGTTTCTACATCTATTAACCTATTAAAACAACCTAGCAATCTATTAAAACAAGGATTGTAAATAGGACTTTATGTGAAAGTTCATACCAAAGTACAGAGGGCATTGCGGAACCACTTACCCCGTGTCAGTTAAGATAAAGCAGGCAAACTGGCAAAAAAAGAGAAATTCCATATTTCTGCAGTGTCCTAAAAGCAAAACTTGTCTTAGTTGTTTTGGCTTCATTTAACCTGTAACACACTGTGATATGTTTTAGTAAGATATGGAGCATGGCCATTCAGCTTTCTTTAGTTCAAATACAGCCTAGAGTAGGTGAAATAAGTTAGCTAAAGAAATCCAGGCATCTCTGCAATATCAGGGTCAGGGCTTTTAAAGGCTTGGATGTAACAGGATTATTCAGTACTGAAGAAGTCTGTTTTGCTAGCAACATTTTTTCCTAAGTTACTTTGTTAGAAAATATCAGTATTACTATTGTTCTTAGTATCTAACTGCAGAGTAGGCTATATTGCTTACACAATTCCAGGTGTATAAATGATAGAGTATATGGAGATGTTAATTATTAAAATGTACAGAGATATTTTAATGATTGCAGAGTACTTTGTGAGTAAAGTTTCTCCGTGTCTATGTGGCAGAAGTTTTTTCGGCTTCAGTGAGAATCTATTACAGGGATTGTACTGAGTCTACCTTCTCAAAAGAAGAGTGTTCTCAGAACACGCAGATGAAGATGCAGAGTCAATACCCACCTTTTCATGCAATATCCATCCAAGTGGTTAGACTAGTCATGTGGGTTATGAACAAATGAATTTCAGATCCGTCTTTCTGTACTGAGAGAAATTTGATTGTAACATCGCACGTCTCAGAAAACCATGCCAACTATTGGGTGATGAGGGGTTCTTTTCAGTGCTTGCCTAAGATGAACCTTTTTTGAGTTAATATGCATTCACTGGTGACAAGTTTCCACACATAATTCAGAGTATTTAGTAACTAGAGCCACCTTGAATGATACATTGATTTGCATGTGCTTCAGAAACACAGAAAAAGGATTAATACATGCTTTGATAATAAAGTGCATATGATATATACATATATGCAACATATATATTGCTATATAAATACCCTGATTTTCCTCATCCCTGATGACTCTGTTAAATAGGAAACAAAGGAAGGACATTTGTTTCTGCCTCTCTAATCAAAGTCAGAAGGACTAATTTTGTTTCAGCCCTTGTGAATCCCAAGTAGAGATAACATCTTCTAGTCTCAGTTGAGGATTCTCAGTACCTTTGACAGGACAGATGTGGGTGCCTCCCAAACCTTAACATTTCCTACAAAGCTGCTCAGTTTGCTTTTTTGGAGGAATGAATTTCTAATTTCTTTTATGCCTAATTGTTGCTCCTAATTGTTGTGTTGTAATAAAGGTCCTACTGTTCCTCTGGACATCAGGATGGCTAAATTTTAAATTGTGTTTAAGTCCTAATCGTGACTGTAGTCTTAGGAGTCCAGTTTTCATACTGAGTGTCTGACAGAATGCTTCCACTCAAATCTAAATCTTTAAATAGCTATGTGGATACACATTCTCAAAAAATATTTAATGTGAAAACTGAGCTGTTCTCAATACATACTGAACCATGATAAGGGGACAACGTAATAAAAGCAAAAAAGCTCTGATTGTACATGGATACGAGATTTGGGGTTTTTTTCAGGTATTTAGATAGACAGGCATCAAACTGCTGCTAATCTCCAGCTGATATTAGAAATCATAAAAATACATAAAGAATCTTTTAAATAGTGATAAAACAGTAAAAACATGGTGGATCAGTTATTGTGTTCCAACTTATTTGACTACAGTGCAAAGTACATAAATATATCCAAGGACATAACCCTAACTTTGAGGTCTGAAAGCTTGATGATGCTGTACTTTTTTGGACACAAAAGAGGTTAAATAGTTTCAGAGACATGAATGGACCTTTTCTGAATCTCCATAATGGAGAAGTGACTCAGAATGAATGGAGATAATTAACAGATTGAAGTTCTGCAAGCAACAAGTAATTGGATTATTGGTGGATAATTTGTTTCCACAGACATTTTTACTTTCTGGCCATGTGCAATATTTCATTCTTATCTTTTTATTCAACAGAAAATTATCTTCAAACCTTGGATTATCCCTGGTATGATCTTGGCTATTAAGTTACTGGAAGAGAAAGGTACCATTTAAAAAAATATTATTTTTAGTGATTGTCCATGTCACTCATTTTAATTGTAAATAGCAGTTGTTTCTGTTTCCTTATGATGGCTGTACCATGAGGATCCCATAAGGGTTGACATAAGGATAGTTAGTGTCTTTATTTTTCTAACACTAAACATACTTCTAGTAGTGATGCTCTGAAGTATGGGACTATGATGAATTCATCAGCAAGGCCAATAATGAAATTGTATAGAGCTTCATAGGATCAAACAAAACAGATGGGCAAATGACAGATTTGAAATCTGAAATGATTTATTGAACCTGTATTTGTGCATGTTGCTGGGCTCTTGCATAAAGATAACCCTGTAAGATAGGATCATGGACAGTCTGAGACAAACCTCCTCTATATTTCCTTCCTTCATACACGTGGAATCGTTTTCTCCTTCAGTCCGATAAAATGGCTTTAACTTTTGTCCCTCTTTGCAAAATATTTGAAATTGCCGTTCTTTCCCTTCCCTTGATATTTGTCTGCCATATGGATAGGATTGCTGTTCCATAGTAGATTCACTCTCTACCAGATACAGTGTGTCATCTTCTGCATTCCGTCATTCACACATACCTTTCTTTTCTTGTCTTCTTCCTATCTGGCTGATTTTTAAATAGGCCAAGAACTAGTCCTAGTGATTTTTAAAAATACATGTAAGTCAACGCCTCTGGCCAAATTAGTTTGATGTTTTTTTCCCAAGACTGATGTTAATGTCGATTGTATTTTTTCTCCCTAGGAATTGTTTTAATGACTGTCGCTTGGTAATCCGTGGTGCTTGAAAGCAAACCAAAGTACATTGCTTTTCTGTGCACTAACTCAACAATCCAGTCAGCTGGAACAGACAAAAAGGAACACATGGCCTAATAAGATTTGCATTGATTGGATGTGAATTTCAGTTATTACAATCCACCTGTCTAGAAGGATTGGGAATTTGGTACTTATTTGTGTGTGTTTTTAAGAGAGACAGCAAATGAAGATAGTGTGGTTCTTTATTGACAATAGGTACTTACAGTAAGCTGCTTTGATTTCTTTTCCAGAGGTGCTTTAAAATTCCCCTATCTTGGCAGAGTAAGTACAATTCCATTAGGAATGCGACAGTAGAAATTTCCTACTAATTTAATGAAGATGGACAATTCTGTATTTTACATTGTGAAGAACTGTGGGATCCTGTCACCTCTGACAACTTGTCACATAAGCTGACTGCCATTTACTGATGGGAAGAGGTTGTTCTATTTCACCTTTTATCCTCTTCAAATGAGAGCAGTTGACAGACCTGGTATGAAAAAGTAAACTTTTTTTCACCATTATACAAAATTTCCTTTTAGCCACAGAAATCCAATTAAGCTCACACAATCATGTCCTCTGCCATAAAAAAAGAGTAGTCAGAGGTGACACCAGTTAAACACTGGGCATGTTTAAACTAATCAAAATTTGAAAGGATCTTGCTGGATCAAGGCCTGGCTTGTTAAAGTTTGCCCATTGGTGCTATGCTTAGCAGTAAGAGCAGCAGTGATTTCTGTTTCTGTGTTTTATTATTCATTTCTTATGGATTATTGCAAATCTATGTTTCCTTTTGCAGGTATCATGAGACGTACATATCTTCTCTGGAGGCGATGGCTAGCAGCGTTCTGTGCTCCCAGAAACCATTTTCTATTCCGATCCATGTTACTGCAATGTTGGGTTCTAATGTACATGTTGTCTATATCTTAATATTTATTGATTAAATACAGCTTTCTTTACAGCTTTGGAGGTTTTTATTTTCCTCCACAAACCGTTTCCATAATTTTCTAAAGAATGTTTAAGAAGCAGCATTTTTTATTTAGAGCAGACATTGATTGGGAAATTCTGGTAAAATAAAAGTTAAAGTTGGTGACTTGGTAATCTAGAACCCACTTTTCCCAGAAAGTCATGATGTCAAGTCATCCCTTTTACAGATCACTACTGCTGCAGAAGACAGTATGTTAGAACTATATTATCACCAAAGACATTTGCAGCTGATATTTTAAATGGTGATATTGCATCAGGAGCATTCTCCATGCCTTGAGCATGAACAAATCCTTGTAATGTTACTTAGGTGAAAGAGGTGTTAGAATTCAGCATTGAGCAAGTAGGCAATCAGTAGAGATTCCACCATCATCCAGTGGAAAATGACTAGTTACAAATTTAACAGGGCTAGCAAATTTGTATTTGGCTTAATTCTCATATAAGTACATTGAGAATTATTATCCTAGATACAATTGGATAGATAAAAAGAACAAAGGGCATACTGTGTCATTATTTGTGGCTTTATGATTAAGTTCATAAGATAGCCTGGCAAGGTACATAAAAAATGATTGTTGTGCCCACTTATTGTCATAGTCAATGGTTTATCAAATGAATATCTGTGCTCAGGATGATTTAATTGGTTCATTGAATTCTCTTCTGCTCTGGTTGAAAACTGTCATTCTGATTTCACAAACTTTCCAGGATAGAGTGCAACTGCTAAGCGAGTGTCTGTTTGGTTGGATCAATTCAGAAAGGTAAAAGTAGGCTGCTAATAGACTGGTTTGGCCTGTGAAAATGAATGTATAGACTACAGTGTGAAAAGGTTAAATTCTAGGCTTCAAAACAAATATGAAATCAAGGAGAGGTACTTTTGGAGAAAATGAACTGAAGAGTATATGGTTTTAAGAGTCTACTTACAGTCCCTTAGCACAGTTTCTGATGCTTTTTACGCTTTTAGCATTGAGTTCTGTAGGCAGCATAGCAAAAAAAAAAAAAAAAAAAAGACTAATATAACTGGCAGTCTTGAAGTGACATATGGCTTCAAAGCAACAGAGAGAAAGGGGGAGTCCTGGGCTCAGAGTACTGGGGCATGCCCAGTAAGAAGTTCATTATCACCTAGGAAGGCTGCAAAACATTGTTTAAACCGTATCAAAAATGAGTGGCACAATATTACTGCCCAGGGCTGCCTTTTTAACCAGCTATGTTTGCATATTCAAGTGCTTTATTGAGATAGAAGACACTGAAGCAAAATGCAAAAGTGAGAGGTGAAAGATTTAGCTCAAAATTTCTATACAAAGAGTTTTTATGAACTGTAACCATAATTCATCAGTGGAATTCTTGGGGTGACTCTAATCCAAAGCGTGAGAAGTTACTCATTTATGAAAACATATTTAACAAATCTGACAGTAATGAAGCTTGATGGTGTGATTCATATGGCTAGAATGGTAGCATCAGTGGTAATGGTCTATGTAAGTGGATGAAAACAAAGTCAGGTGACATTTTCTGAAAAAGGCCTTTTCTGAGTGAGGATGAAAGAAGATGATTGGCTTCCTAAGGACATACTTGTTATGTTTAGGAAAAAAAAAAAACAAAATAAAGCACCTATCTTATCATAGGGGACTTTAATCTGAGAAGCTTGCAAGAAAGTTTAGCAATAGCTAAATTTTGCTAGAATTTCTAAAAATTATGAGTTACATCTTCATCAGTCAAAAGAGGCTGCCCAAGGCTTAGGAAAATTTTATATTAGGTATGATTTCATTACGAAAAAGAACAATGAGCTAAATAATATAGAGAAAAAGTACTGAAGAGGAAAATGTAAATTACATCTGGGAATCACATTAAGGCCATTTTATTGTATAAAAGAGAAAAGTTGACAACACTTATTTTTCAAACTACGTATTGGTTAAGAGTAGAAATGGAAGAAAATTCATAACAAACCAAGAGAAAAAAGGAAATTTATAGCATTGAATATAATGGAAAAGAACTAGATTATAGAAAAACAATAAAGGAAAGAAAAAAACCCTCAAAGAGAGATCTTTGGGAAACTGGTTACAAGTAAAGAATTTTCACAGTAGTACTAGTATAGTATAATACTACTATAATATAGCACTGAATGGAAATAGAAAAGTGTCAGTAATAACATACGGAAAGCTGAAATATTCAATAACTATACCTATTTTGTATTTGGGAGGAAGGTATGTCAGAACCAAGCCTAGCATAAACTAGATGCCTGCTGCTGGACATAGTAACTGAAAATTTAAAGGAGGGTAGTATATAGAATCCATAAGGATTAACAGAAAATAGTTGTGGTTGAAAAATTTGTGATTGCTATACATACTAACCCACCATGAAGTGAGTAGCTAGATATCCTGTTTTGGAAGATTATGGATTTGCTTGAAGAAGACAGCAGGATCAATGTTACATTTCCATAAGGTATTATCTTTTGCCCGACAACATTTTAATTTAGAGGGAAGAACACCACAAAATCAATGTAGCACACATTAAATAGCAAGGTAGTAAGTCTGAAAAAAATAGCACAAACTGAGTTGCTGTATTTCTAGAGAGGACACAAAGTAATTACTTCTTGGCCTATGTGCTATATAATACCTATGGCTGGGAAGAGGCCTACCAAATCATAGCTGATGAAGTTTGAAAGTGATACAGAAGTTTGTGTAGTAATAATAAGAAAGACAGGTCTCTGATATGAAAACACCTGGATCCTTGGCTATCTGGCATAACTAAATTAAGTATTTTATTATCACCAAATAGAAAGGAATTCATAAAGACCAGGAATGTGAGAAATGTTTTCCAGACAGGAGAAACTAAACAGAGACTCCCAAGTCTTCCTCTGAAACAGTACTTGGAAGGACTAATGCGGTATCAGTATGTCTAGATAAAGTAAGTACAAGAAGTTTATATTTGTGTATGTTGGAATGCCATGACTGCTGTTGGAATACTTTATCCAATTCTCATGTCCACAGCTGAGAATAATAATGAAAAATGGAGAAGGTTCAGATAAAACCTACATATTATTTCACTGCTGGTTAAGAAATGTTCTTTTAGGGACTGACATCTTGCAGCATGCTAAATCCAGGTTAGGATTTGCTATTGACTTCCTTCACACCTGCAGGGCTGTGATCTTATTGGCACCATGGAGACATGGTGGGATGGTTCCTATGACTGGAATGTTGGAATGGAAGGATATAGGCTCTGTAGGAAGGACAGCCAGGGGAGATGAGGAGGGAGTGTCGCCCTCCATGTCAATGACCAGCTGGAGTGCATGGAGCTCCACCTGGGGATGGAGGAGGAGCCAACCAAAAGCTTATGGATCAGGACCAAAGGGAGGGCAGGGACAGGTGACATTATGGTGGGGGTCTGCTACAGGCCACCCGATCAGGAAGAACGAGCAGATGAGGCCCTTTATAGAAAGATAGCAGAGCCTCATGTTCACAAACCCTGGTCCTCATGGGGGGACTTCAACCACTCTGATATCTGTTGGAGGGACAACACAGCAGGGCGTAAGCAATCCAGAAGGTTCCTGGAATGCATTGATGACAAGGTCCTTCTTCAAGTGATAGAGGAGCCAACAAGGAGAG